>JABRWK010000127.1:40543-108532 GCA_013372445.1 Hypothenemus hampei | reverse complement strand
GTAAAATATCGTACACGCAGATGATTTCTATTTTTTTACCGGAAAACTATACATCGGAAGAAAAAAAATCAAGTGAACTTTTTTCTTCTAAATTGAACAAGTATTCCAGAAATAATTTTTATCTTGAGAAAAATCAGTGGCGTACCATTTTTTTCATTAAAATTGTGCGGATATGTGTCTGTCCGCACGCCACTGGTGGAATTAAAAATAACATTTATACATAAAAAGATGTGTCTTGGTTACTTGTCCAATCGTGCCAAATATCATTTAAATATATCAATTGGTTTCGAAGATATTAATAAAATTTTAATTTTTTAATAAAACTTTAACACCCTGTAATTTTGTAACGAAGTATTTTTCGAATATAGTTTATATAGCAAACTGACATTATTTTTTGATGTTCAATACGCTGTTAAAGTTATGCGGGATAAAACTGAAACACCCTGTATACATGATAATAGTTAATTAATAATTAAATATCTTAAATTATTTTACTCATTGATTTGTCATGTTTTTACGTGTAATTTTAATTTAAAAACGGTTTATTTCCAAAACGGCTGCCTCTGGAGATATTTCTCAAGAATATCTGTTTCTGAATAAAATAAAATATAGTTCGACTATTATAATTCTGCGTTCACGTCATCGCCTAGCCTCGGAACAATGTTGTCAGATTGAACACAATATATAAGTTGTACTTACTTCACTAATCAGTTTCAGAAAAATACTGTGAGAGATCACTTTCATCACTCGTATTCTTTTTCAAAATTTAATAATCAGTTCAAATAAATAAACAAAATAACTTTAATTTTTGAAGTTAAATGCTGCTTAAATTAACCAAAATATTTTCAAAAGTCACAATGAAAGATTGAAATCAACAAAATTATTTGGCATCAATGTAATTTTTGGCCCAATAGTTTTAAAGAATTTAACAAATTAACTATGGTAACGACCCAATAAATTTTTGACGTGAGCGCTGAATTATAATATTCGGACTATATACAATAAGGCTATTCATTAAAAAAATTACACACTGTGTGGTACTAAACTGTTACGGCCATTCAAAATATGCTAAAATATTGTGTGGAGAAATCTTCTATGAGTATCAAAAAATAGTATAATTTTTGGTTTTCTTGTCATAAAAAACTTCTTTATATAAAATCTATTCCGATCATTACATCTGTGTGCAAAGATATTCACAAAAACTAAATAAAAATTTCAATTTTGCGATCCTTTGTTAATATGAACTTTTTGTCTTAAAATAAGTTCAAAATTCATTCCTGTAAGTAACTACATATACTTAATTAACATCCTGTATACAACAAGTCTCAAACGCCTTAAACAGGTGGTAGTTTTACATAATGTAAGCAGTACTGCCATTTTTTTGGACATACATGAAAATACGTGACAATATATTACACTTCAGCAGTAATTGGAGTTGTTGAATTTAATTTAATTCAAAACAATTCTCTAAATTTGTTAAACAAAATAACCTAATTCATAAATCATAACCTAATTTTTCTTTAATTTAATTTCCTAATCTCTTGATTTTATATCCAAGAGCACCCTATTTTCTCTGTTTAATTCAATAGACTCTTTCCAGAAATCCTTCTTTTTATTATCCAAGATATAAAATCACAATTTATTTAGAAATCATTAATTTAAAATAAATTAACTGCTGGAGTTAAAAAGTAAGAGCTGTAGTTTGGATCTACGTACATTAAAGTATTCGTTCATGTATGACGGTTGATAACATATTTTATTGCGGTGGTGTTGGTACTACCAACTATTTGACCACTACAAAGTGTATAACTAATTTGCCTACACAGTGTACAATTTATTGTTACAGCGGTAGTTTCGTCCCATGAAGTACTACAATCAGATCGATAAATCGTCACGTGTGTAAGGTTTTGATGTTATAATGATGTGGATCTAAAACGGAATTTTCATGTAGGTAATTCAAAAAAATAACCTGTTTTACATTCATGGGATTTTTGTTTATCAATAGTTTGTGCTTATTAAATTAAAATTTCTTAATAATCTTTATTTGTCTTGTTCCAACGCAAATTAAGCGCCATATCTTGATGTAATTTGAAAATTGCAAAGACAGCCGTAAGCAAGTTTCCTAACATGCTGTTCAACTAAATTTTGAATTCAAACCGCTCAACTCTTAACCAAGTGTTCTGGTTGTATTGTTAAAGGTTTGCATTTGACGGTGAAAATCTTCTAGTATTAGAAATTATATGGCAACGCTTGCCTTTTCATCAAATTTTGTCAGAACTGACATCAACAATATCAATTGAATACACATATGTGTAATATATGTCATTGCCATAAAATTTTTGTTTACTACTACTTAGATCTACACCAACAGATAGAAATACTTCTTCAAACATTGTTGAAATGTTTAACGATTGCTATTCTAATGTAGAGTGTTTCTCGTCCAACTTTAATTAAGCGTCGTTTATGAGAACAAATATTAGAATATGGTACAAAATGTTTTTAAACTAGAACAATCTTCATTTCATTGTTTTTCAGATTACCAGAAAAATTAATAACTCAAAACAGTACATAGTAATATACAAAATTGCTCGCCGCTAACCAAAATATATTATACTTTTTGGTTTATAATGTTGAAACGAATCTGCTAATGGAGGGCAATTCTTGATCTACATTTAATTTTCCAACCACATGGCACAGTAATTAGCAAAAATGATTAAGAAAAATTGCACATGCTTTTAAAAAGTCCTGGTTTCTGCAATTATACTACAACTCTTCTCCAAAATCTGCACAGAGACGATTATAGTAATACTCTTGTTTCTTGATAATTACCTTGAAATATTAATTAACCTACAGATAGGATCGTGTATCTAAATTGCAGAATCGCAAACGCTATCTGCCAGAGTGCAGTTTCCTTAATGAAACAAGTGTTTCTCACCAGTCTATCAAGCCAGGATGTTCACGAAGGTGCGAGAATTAGGTCCTGAGGCGCTTTAGGTGAAAACTTCAAATCATGCAGGACTTTAATTTTTTAAATAATTGAGGCTACAAATTCTTTTCGAAAACAAAGAAATATGCAAATAAATAAATTCCGGTGCCCAAAAGCAATTTCGCAGTTTTAATTGGATTCTGTTAGCTTTCAATTTGCCAACACAACTTTCGTCAAAAGTTAATCGCTTAGGCCGTCTGTTCATATTCTTATTAATAAGTTTACATTTGGCTTTGCGGTATTAAACTAAATCAAATCCCTTTAATTAACGCGCCGCAGTGTCCAATGGGGGCATAAATTAGTCAGTCATATGTTGAACGTGCCTTATCATTTTGCTCTCTCACTTTTTAATTTTTAATAATTTTCAAGTAGATCTTTTTTTTGTATCAAAGTCCCTGTCAATTTTTCACAAAGATTGACATGGATTGGATTGATGCTGATAAATTTTTTTGTTTTATGCATAATGCACGCGAGCTTTCATTATTCGCATAATATCCTCTTTTTTAGCAAAATCTAGACGTGATTGTAAATGGGTAAAAGCGAAAAACCATGCCCTACCTTATTTTGCTGGGAATTATGTATGTTCCGGGCAAACGAGAAAATAAAATGGGCTGCGCTCACAGGATTATTTGTAACCGGAATTTATTCGAAGTCATAATTTTACGCTCTTTTTTCTCTTCTTTCCGACATGTAGGTATGAGCAGTGAAAATACGTTGCCTAATCCCACAACTGCATTATGATTTTCCAAAAACCCAGGAAAAAGTCAATAGGAAATGGTACATTATCAAATTTATCAAATCACTAAGTACTTTTTTAAACAAATCAGCTGCTATAGACTGAATCAACATGAGAAAACAACATTAAACTGTGGCTGATAATATATTTTAAAGCGAGTTGATTCCAATTGTTTGTTAACCAATTAAGAAAGTTTTAACAAATCTCGCGATCTCGCTGATTAATGCTGTTTTCAACTGCCGGGAAAACTCTGTCATTCGATATTCGAAAAATTTTACCATTGTGTAATTTTAACGTTAAACGAAACGCATTCAATTGGATTTTCAAGCGACTGAATTTTGCTTATTGGTTATTTGATATTTTACTCGATACATTGTGAATTACACAGCAATTTTTTATGGCCGCAAAAATACGGGCGTTTGTCGTAACTGATATTCTACAGAAAAAACCAAATTTAATAAAATTCCAGACAAAAAATTTTCAAAATAGCTGGAAATATACTAACATGAAATGTTTTTTGAATTTTATATTTTTCTCTTTTATCATAAAAGGAATATTTTTTGAGCATCAAATTTCATTAATGTAAAGGCTTTCAAAAACAAAAGTTTTGCAGGAAAGTGTGGCAAAGCAACGCTTTTCTACGAAGATATTTTATAGGAAAGTGTAACGTTTGTGGATTAATTGTAAAACAGAGCAGAATATCGGAATGAACTTCCAGTTAATGTTCTAATCCCACCTTGCGAATACACACGTGTACTTGTAGACATGATTTTATGCGATTTACCAATCAGTTACAATTAGACGAGGATTTTTTCATTTAAAATTGCACGTGTTTCACTTACGCAGTTGAAGTTTCACAGGTTGCTAGGTTTCATATAGTATTTTCTCAGTTTGTCATTACGTCAGACCTTTCTTTGAGGGTACCATCAACGTTAATGTCGCGTTTTCCTTTTTCTTCTTGACCTAATACTACACACAGTAAGGTCGGGCTTTCCGTTTCTATTATCTATTTTATCCGCAACTTTTCATCTGATGATGGAACTGACAAAACTAAGAAAACACTTAGACATACTTTTTATGCACATGGTACAAATGTTTATTTAGTTATTTAGGACAGTTAAGTGTGGAATTTAACTCAAAGTGTGTGAGACCCTTTAACAATTGGGCAACTTTTATTGCATTTATAAGAAACAACCTCTAAAAATCAACCAACCTGTCATTTTCTATAAAAAAAACTAATAAATAGTCAGTGAAACTAAAAAGATAATGACAAAGTGAATGTGCATAATACCGTTCTGAAAATATTTGGAAAACCGTTACGAAAACCCTTTTTGAATTCCGTTTTATATTCTTCAAACCCCAATTTGAAATTTTTTTATTTCATATTTATTCACTCGCTTTCTGCTGTTTTGTCGACATGACTTATCGACGCCCCTCATTTCCAACGGGCATATGGAAGATCTCCCATAAAAAGCGTAAATAAGAATTCTCCCACTCTTTCTTTCCTCTATTCCATATAGAAATCGTTTTATATATGGCCCCGGAATTTCGAATGTGAGAAGTTCGTAAATATTTAATGCCTTATTATCAAACAAACAGCTTTTTCGTTCTTCTCTCGTGTGTCCCGACAACAGAAAAGAACCTTGATAACGACCGATTGTTTCCCCCGTGTCGATGCCGAAATTGAATTTATGATTTTATAAAAGGTTTCTATGAATTCTCTAAGGATTACGATTTTTTTGGGGGATGTAGGTATTCCAATCTTATCTAAAATGAAATGTACAAAAATGTGGGCGCGCATTTAAATTTTAAATGTAAAATGTCAATATTTAAAGTCGTTTCGTCTTCTTATTTATAATAGTAAACAACATTTCCTGTATTTGCTAGTTTTCCATATATGTCAACTTCTCTGAAAGGGAAGCACTTATGATCCAAAAGTGACGTAAGTTACTGATGACAAAAAAAAACATGTTCTTTTTATCTTTTTTTTGCAAATCTAAAGGTTCCTCTTTACTAAGAGCTTCTAAAAGGGAAAATCCAACAAATTAAACGTAGATTAAATTGTTCACTTGTTCACTTTATTATCCGCGGCCATTATAAATCCGCCTTTGTTGAATATCTAGGTGCTAAAACTGAGCTGGTTTTCATACGCGCCATGCGCTCATTGTTCCGTGGGCCCCATTGTTATCCCTTTTACCCTTTTTTTGCACTTGAGATGAACACGTCTACATGAAGCGTGGCAGTGACGTACGTTGCAGAAGCTCATGCTCAAGAGCGCGGAAAACTCGCCTATTTAAATATTTACAGTTTAAAACGTTTTTCGGAAAAATGGAAAATCTCCAACCGGAGAATGATTTACTCGAAAATATTATGTCACGACCAAAAGCTTTTTAAAGACCATTTATAATTTAAACTGAGTTTAGAGTAGGAGTTTTCTAATTTAAAGTTGGAAACAAATTCAGGTAATTGACAATGTATTTATGACAGGTTCTACCAAATTTCGATTGGTACACCACTGGTATAATACCCTTCTAGAATCAAAAAACAGATCCCAAGCGCGTCCTTTTGTAGTGGAGCTATTAATTAAAAGAGGTATCACGTTTTCGGACTTTTTATTATACCCGCCGACCCTGCTGCAATTAAAAACCATAAATTGATCGTTGAATATTTAAAGGGTGTAGGTCTCTAAGCCGGTCTCGCATTTTACTGCTTAGCTTTGCTCGTAATTAATTTGATAATAATTTTTCAACGTTTAATTAATTTTTGAAACGTGCACTATTTTATTTCTTGTCTCGCAAAACACTTCGCTGCATCAAACGATGCAAAACGTCTATTAAGTAACTAACACCTTGGAAAATTTAATCAAAAAAACATTAATCTCTAGTAATATAAAGAAATTAATTGCGAACACTTATTACACAATAAGACCACTAGAGCATTAAAGAACCTGAGAAGAAAATTAAGTTCAAAGTATCCAAAAAAATACCAAGAAAAATAGGGTATAAAATGACCTTTTTGGAGAGGGTAATCGATGCATCTTAAAAATATCTTTGACATAAATTACATTAACTCAACTATGTGAGAATTAGCGGTAAGATAAGATAAGAATTTGTTTGACAAAAAGCGAAATTAGGCCGGAAAAGGGTCACCATGCAGGCACAAACTTAGTTAAATCAAAATTTTATGATATACGCATAATCTTGTTGGTTTACACTAAATGCTGGGCGAAGATTTAAGCAGATTGAGCTGAATCAGTTAGCGAAACTAAGTGACTACATAAATCAGTCGTTTCATGAAAAGATTGTATGGTCTACAATCGAGCCCTTNCCATAAAAAGCGTAAATAAGAATTCTCCCACTCTTTCTTTCCTCTATTCCATATAGAAATCGTTTTATATATGGCCCCGGAATTTCGAATGTGAGAAGTTCGTAAATATTTAATGCCTTATTATCAAACAAACAGCTTTTTCGTTCTTCTCTCGTGTGTCCCGACAACAGAAAAGAACCTTGATAACGACCGATTGTTTCCCCCGTGTCGATGCCGAAATTGAATTTATGATTTTATAAAAGGTTTCTATGAATTCTCTAAGGATTACGATTTTTTTGGGGGATGTAGGTATTCCAATCTTATCTAAAATGAAATGTACAAAAATGTGGGCGCGCATTTAAATTTTAAATGTAAAATGTCAATATTTAAAGTCGTTTCGTCTTCTTATTTATAATAGTAAACAACATTTCCTGTATTTGCTAGTTTTCCATATATGTCAACTTCTCTGAAAGGGAAGCACTTATGATCCAAAAGTGACGTAAGTTACTGATGACAAAAAAAAACATGTTCTTTTTATCTTTTTTTTGCAAATCTAAAGGTTCCTCTTTACTAAGAGCTTCTAAAAGGGAAAATCCAACAAATTAAACGTAGATTAAATTGTTCACTTGTTCACTTTATTATCCGCGGCCATTATAAATCCGCCTTTGTTGAATATCTAGGTGCTAAAACTGAGCTGGTTTTCATACGCGCCATGCGCTCATTGTTCCGTGGGCCCCATTGTTATCCCTTTTACCCTTTTTTTGCACTTGAGATGAACACGTCTACATGAAGCGTGGCAGTGACGTACGTTGCAGAAGCTCATGCTCAAGAGCGCGGAAAACTCGCCTATTTAAATATTTACAGTTTAAAACGTTTTTCGGAAAAATGGAAAATCTCCAACCGGAGAATGATTTACTCGAAAATATTATGTCACGACCAAAAGCTTTTTAAAGACCATTTATAATTTAAACTGAGTTTAGAGTAGGAGTTTTCTAATTTAAAGTTGGAAACAAATTCAGGTAATTGACAATGTATTTATGACAGGTTCTACCAAATTTCGATTGGTACACCACTGGTATAATACCCTTCTAGAATCAAAAAACAGATCCCAAGCGCGTCCTTTTGTAGTGGAGCTATTAATTAAAAGAGGTATCACGTTTTCGGACTTTTTATTATACCCGCCGACCCTGCTGCAATTAAAAACCATAAATTGATCGTTGAATATTTAAAGGGTGTAGGTCTCTAAGCCGGTCTCGCATTTTACTGCTTAGCTTTGCTCGTAATTAATTTGATAATAATTTTTCAACGTTTAATTAATTTTTGAAACGTGCACTATTTTATTTCTTGTCTCGCAAAACACTTCGCTGCATCAAACGATGCAAAACGTCTATTAAGTAACTAACACCTTGGAAAATTTAATCAAAAAAACATTAATCTCTAGTAATATAAAGAAATTAATTGCGAACACTTATTACACAATAAGACCACTAGAGCATTAAAGAACCTGAGAAGAAAATTAAGTTCAAAGTATCCAAAAAAAATACCAAGAAAAATAGGGTATAAAATGACCTTTTGGAGAGGGTAATCGATGCATCTTAAAAATATCTTTGACATAAATTACATTAACTCAACTATGTGAGAATTAGCGGTAAGATAAGATAAGAATTTGTTTGACAAAAAGCGAAATTAGGCCGGAAAAGGGTCACCATGCAGGCACAAACTTAGTTAAATCAAAATTTTATGATATACGCATAATCTTGTTGGTTTACACTAAATGCTGGGCGAAGATTTAAGCAGATTGAGCTGAATCAGTTAGCGAAACTAAGTGACTACATAAATCAGTCGTTTCATGAAAAGATTGTATGGTCTACAATCGAGCCCTTCATATTAAATGCCAGCAGTTCATAAAATTCCATGGGTTTTTATGAAAAGACAAAATTAATTAAGCCTACCTATTAATTAATTGTTGCCTACCACATATTGGAGAACTCTTACTTTATTGCATTTTTTACCATTCTGAAAGCATACTGTACAATTAATTTAAGAAAAAAATCACTTCGTCTATAACAGATTACATTGCCTGTCGTCAATGATCCAATCAAAAATCAAATGATATGTCACAACTCTATCAAAAAATTTGCAACTATTCTCCGTACAAACAGATCAGCTCAAAAAAAGTCCGTAATATCCAGTTGAAATTGATCGATATGGGTGAGGTGCACATGTCGGAAAAGGGCCGGAAACCTTGTCCCCTTATCAAAATCTCGTTATTAAACGATGACCGAATTATATGTCTAACTCGGAAACCCGTACTGATCCATAATCTTGACTAACGCGGTTTGGCTGAATAATTAAAGACGCGTTTGTCTCAATTAGCCGCTTAATTGACGTGCTCAATTTCTCTTAGCCAGATGACAGATCGCTTTTAATATGGCAAATATTAAGGGCTCGTTTTGTAAGTTCGAAAATATTAAGATTCAAACTATTAGAAATATTATATTAATTAGGAAACACTTCTCTGGAACATTGGAAAATCGAGATTTTCGGATATTGGCATAAAGACAATTTATCAATAAAATTATCCTACTTTTAATCCAAAATTGCAATTTATATTTTTTTCTAGCTGATACGCCGATTAGATTAACCTATAAAGCTCCAACGCCTGGAGTGTAACGCCCCAAAGAACTTAATTGGATTGTTTTTGTATCGGTTTAAGCCGTTTAAAAACGGGTTCGAGTTTTATTTTGCATTAACTTCAAAGTGACTACTAGGAAAAATCGGGATTTAAATATTTCGAATGGGAGTTTGTTTAATTAAATTACAATAAAGTGCATTAAATTCGTTCATAAAAGCTGCAGTAAATATTTGAAAATGATGTAATACGACTGGAAATTATATAAAATTGTTATAATTTTAATACTGATTATTAAATTAGTATTTTCATAGATCATACTTAAGTTCTATGTCGTAATATCTTAGAAAAAACTGAAAATTAGTCTCCTGAAATAAGTTTCTTTTGGTTAATCCAACTACATCACAGGATTACAAACTATTAAACGAACAATAAAGCTGCCGAAAGTTTTAGTCAACGTATTAGTGTATAAATAACTGGAAAATAGCAAACAGCAGAAAACTGTCTAAAATATTTGAGAAATATTTAAACTAATGAACTTATAAAGTTATAACAGTAAACCGTCCAAGAGATAAAAGATTACTTTATTACAGCAGATAATCCTAATAAGTAGGTATTGCAGGAAACAAAATAAATCAATGGATTTTGTAATGTTGGCGACATTTTCTAAATAAAAATGTGTTTTACAAGGCTTCTGCTTTAATTTGCTTAAAATATGTATAACGTGAGAACGAGGAAAATAAAAAGAAGCTTTCTTAAAAGCCATCGAATAATTTTATAGATATCGTTGAGTCTACCGTCAGTTAAAGTTTACATAAATTTAGGGACTCAAACTGTTTCTACGAACTCATTACTGACGGGTACAGCAAATATCCTAAAACCTACCGAGGTAATTAAAATGTGTAGAGGAACCTTTATAAAAAGAATACTGTTACTACGAAGGAACAACGATGAAGCTACGAAGTTGAAAAACCTTGAAACATATGGAGATAAGAGGTTTCAGAAAGGGGAATAATACAAATCCTTCAAAACTATCTTATTAGAATGCAACATCCTATAATTTAGTACGTTTAATTGGTAAATTGATACAACAGGATATTTCTATATTATCACAATATTCGCCACTACTTTACATAATACTTAACTAGGTTTTCTATGAATTAACTGATTTCGGTAATCATCTGCGATAGAACAGTTTGTTTGCTTTTGTATATTGTTTTTTGTGCTATAAAGAGTACGGCTGAAATGGCTAACGATCATAGAGATTCTTAGAAATTTTTGATAAAGTAAAGGATGAATTTTTCATAAATCCTCTTAAATTATTGAGATATAAGATTCTTGCAATACTATTAATTTTTCATAAAATGATTAAAGGAAAAATCAACATTCTATGAAATGAAACTATGAATATTTAAGTTCTAGGTTAAAAATTAGGCCTTCGGGCTAGAGTTTTCCAATAAATTAGGTGGAAATTGTGTTAGCCCATTTACCCATCGACTGACACCGGAATTGGTAGCTCGTTTTATATGCATGGTGCAGTTTTTGTACATTACGTGCGCCTAATCAGGTTGCTGAAATGAAGGCAATTCATGATTCCAATGAATTCAAAATTAGTTTAAATATTTTGCAAAAGAAATGCTTCCCCTGGTAATTTCTGATTTTGAACAAAGTGAGAGGTGTTTCAAGAAAATGTTTTAAATGTTTATCTCCCGGGAATGCTTCTTCCATAGAATTCTCAATAAAAATAAGTTTTATAGCAGAGAAGAGCGTTTGTTCCAGCTTTGTAATCGTTCTTATACAAAAAAGGGGAAAAGTAGTATTTTTCCTATATTTGCAACGTTGTCAGTTACCTAATTTTCTAACTTAAAGATTTTTTGGGTCGAAAACTCGTGTTTTCAAACAGCTTTTTCAAGACAGCATTTCCAAAAAAAATCCCAATATACATACAGATTCTGAAATACTTTTCTTCTTCAAATATTATGAAAGAAAAAAAAGACTTATTTCAACTTTGTTACAAAGTTTTAAAGTGAAAATGTATTTCCTACGATTATTAATAATAAAAAACTATTATTCATTGGATGAAGGTAAAGCTATTTCTAGTTGTAGTGCTTTCATATTTTATGTAAAATTTCGATTTGTATATCACTGCTTCCAAAATATATCTACAGGATGACCCAAACTTAATACACATAATTTTACCAGTGGGTTGTACGTTCAAAACTAGGACAAAAGGTTTATTACAACATAGGTCGAAAATGCTTTTTACGGTATTGCATAAAAGTGAAAAACAAAGCTTGATACACCCTTGATAAAATTTTAATAATGTTTTTCACAAGAAAAATGCATCTAATCATGTTAGTATGTAGTTAGTGTGCTAAATTTCCTAATCTTATATCACCTTGCTTTGGGGATATTTAGAAAAATGCACCTTCAGCACTTGCTATTTGAGGGAACTGTAACTACTTCAGGAAACATTTTTTAACCTCTGTAATAAATTTTCTGTTCTATTTTTGAACGTACAATACGTTAGTAAAATTATGTGGATTAAGTTTGGGTTACCCTGTATAAAAAATAACCTAAACGCATTTATTAAGAATGCCCATAAAACGACTAAATCTTAACAACTGTAAGGGCACAATCTTACCCAACAAACTTTATAACATAATATTACCAAATTACTTCAAAAGTACATGATTTGGCGGGAAATTTGACATTGAAGCGTTCAATGTCTAGAGTAGAAAATTCATAGGTCAATGCTTTTTTGTGGAAAAGAACTATTATTGTTGTGTAACAATTTTAAATTCGGGTACTTATAGTTGAGATGTTTATTTCGATGCTTTTTTATTATACAAAATATAAAAAGGTATAAAACAGTAAAATATTCACGATCGTATCGCTCGTTCTCCCCCGAAAATATGATTTGTGTAAATCCCAGAAAAACGTTAGCGGAAATATTATGAGAAACACCCACCCGACATTTTTCCACCCCTCGACCGTTCAAAATTCGATTTAACAAGCTTATCGTACCCTTTCGCAATAGTCTTTGCTTTCGCCGATGCCGATAAGAGATTAAAAACGGAACAAGAGTTCACAAACGTCACAACCTGACATGACTGAAATTGATTGCACGAACTAGTAGTGGCCTTCCTCTCTTTCCTCTTATACTCCGTATATAAACGACAGTTTAATTCGGTTTTTCCGTCGTTGCCATATTTCACACAGTGCCATATCAGATGCGGACATTTCATACTTTATTCGATTTGGGAATTGTTTAAGATTGGCCAGATAGGAAAACGTTAAAACACGCTCGTAGCTCGACGGGTGCATTTTTATACTTTATAAGTCATATATATAATTTTTGACGTCGAAAAGTCTGGTCACGATTTTTCGACACGACGAACACGGTGGGGACGACGTTAATTCGAACTCCCGGTGTCAAGAATTCGCGCTTTTTTATTATTAGATTAGTTGCGTTTCTTTTAAGACTACTAAATGCATTATTACCGTCCCGAACCCGAGACAATTCTATTAATTCCTTCACAGTTTCTCCTAATTACGTTTCTTTACGGAGGGATTTCCCCAACACTAAAATTCTGATTAATGGGTATATTGCTCATCAATACTACGTTTGACCAGTACTAAACATGAGGATACATGGAGTATTATTACTTTTTCTTTTTAATACAATTTCGACAGATATGGATTCCCAAATGCTTTTATACAGATCAGAAGTGAATACGAGTTAAAACATCATCTGCACTAGAGTTGAAAGGAATTGAGTACATTTACATATTACATACTATTATCCAATAACAAAACAACAATCAAATCAATGGAATCCCTCTGAGTGTCCAAGAATAAAGAAATTACGTGGTTAAAATATATGTTGGAAAAGTCCTTTTCATAGTTTTTTATGAAAGCCATGATGATCTTTACATCCCTTGTTTTATGTTTGAGATTTTCCAAACTAGCTAGTGCTGTAGAAAGAATACGTCAGGCATATTCTTTTCATTACCAGTAATGTATATGTCTTTAAGTAAAAATAGTATATTTTAATAACAATAGTACTCCTTTTTCCAAAGAACGTGCTGATGATCATCTACAAGCGCCTTAGAGTTCCCCCTTACATATATAATTTTATTAAGCCCGCTACTCTGTAATGAGGAAAATATTTTGCTAGGGGACACTGATTTGATAGAATTACTTTGGCCTTTTGAATGGTAATGGTAAAAGAAAATTTTGAGCTGACGATTCAAAAAATTACATACAGTAGTAGTTTAAACATGGAGAGCAGTTTATTTACCCTTTTCTTTATCATGAGGTAGTTAATGAACTAGGGGATGTGCGAATAGACATTGGATTTCTATAGGGAGTTAACAATGGAATTAAACCCCTTACCATAGTAATGCTTTGCGGAAAATCACGTTTTATTCTGGCAAGCGGTAATCTTATTAAACAGACTCGGTTAGTGCAAGGGTCTTTTGCTAAATAAATAGTCTAGTTTAGAGCGAGCTGGAGAAAAGCGAACAATTTTTACCGTAAGTTGTATTGCGGAAAAGCATTATTTTGGCCATCAATCAAGGCTGGAAGTAGTCGTTGTTGCTGCAGTCATGCAGTCCTCAGGAAAACACGATAGGGGGTTCATTGCGTTTCACACCCTTATCGTGTTTTTTCGCCTGTAAAATATTCTGTAGACCTCATTTCTAGATGATATTTAAACAATAATGGTAAGCATGCGATATTATACATAGCAAAAAAAGTTTGACAAATTAGTGGGTAATTTTAATTAGTTTCTTTTTAATCTCTTTATCGCATAAAGGATTTTACTGAACTATTCATTTCTGAAACAAAGTCATTGCAGAAAAAGGTTTTAAAAATATTGGTTAGAAGGTAAAATGTTTGATGAGTACTTATAGCTAATATCCTAGAGTTAACTAACACACCAAACTTATTCAATCGTCATATAGGATCTGCTTTTAGAAAAATAATAGATCGCGATTAAGAAATAATTCGTTTTCATTAGAAAGAAGATGTGTAAACAATTCTAAGGACTATTTACATAGTTTTCATTCAAATCACTAGACTTTTCAAAATTCCTGACTTTACAACTCTGCACGAATCGTTAGAAAACATGGACTTATATATTACTCTTACAACTGATTAAAAAGTAAGTACTCCAATTGAAGGGCTCGGTGCAATAACCTGCTACGTGCACATTATGTAGTTTCGAGAAAATCGAGAAAAACCTCTCATTTAACCTGTTTAAGAGATAAATTACAAAATGTAATATATGCGTTCATCTCGAACTAAAACAAATTTCCTGAAGTAATTTGTTCCAAACCATGTGGAAGCATTTTTTGTAGCAAAAATTAGCAAAATCTCAATTTTGAGAATTTTGGTCTTTGACAGGTTCTTGCACCAAACCCTTCAATTGTTCAATATTCAATGTGCGGGTCAGTTTCGACCAACGCTTTTAAATATTCTTTATAAATCTTACGTGGTCAAGCTCTTATTTTTAAATTTCAAAACAATAATTTCTGCCGTGAAAATGTTTGAACCGCTACTATTTAGCAGGTTTGTTTGTTAGTCAATCTAGAATCAAAATGCGAAATTGATATCGCGAGTGATCGCTGCTGCATTTCTGCTTGGCTTAAATCGGAATAAAAATGAAACCGGAATTTACTTCTTTTCCATGTTTTATTCAACACCTTGCAAAATTGCCAGAAATCAAGCTTGGATTATACTGTCAGTGATTTAACTGTGTCTATAACCTAGGAGAATTCATTTCATATAATGCTATGTCAATATTGTAATCAAAATTTTTAAAAAGGGAAGAACTTTTAAGTTTTAGCATGAGAATATATTTTTTAAAGATTTCTCCTTTGTCAATTATTTGTTAGATGTTTATATTTTTGTCCATCATAACAGGTTCATTAGAGTATTGACTGAATCATGTTGCAAAGAATTAACGCAAAAGTACCTAATCTTGAAAAAATATATTCACAAATATTTTTGTTAATATCGTCGTTGGGAATGCAAAAGGCGCTATGTAAGTTTTGACAAATTTTTTAGAAATAACAAATAACCTTTTTAAAGTTTTTTTTAAGAATGTAATAGAACTGTTTCAATTATTCTTAGAAATATTCCTATTATTAAATTTGTTGATTTTGATCTTTCATTGTAACATATAGTTAAAAATCTACTAATCAACACATAGCCATTTTTCTACTTCCAAAATAAATAATAAAAGCATAGAAGATTTTATATTTGATCATTTTTATAATGTTAAATTTTATATATAGCTATACGGGGTTCTTTAAATGATGCGCATGATTGTTCTGAATGAATTGAACCAATGATCTCAATTTTGGATGTTTTGCTACATAGTACTTTTTGCATTCCCAACGACGATATGTGTAAATTTTCTTTTAAAACCAGTTCTAGTTTTTTGCTATGACTTCTTGATTCATAATGTATGCATACTTATATCTGAAAATTAATTCTATTAATGATTGAAAACCAACAAAATGAATTATCATAAATGAAAGAATTCAAGAAATGTAAAGTGTCATAATTTTACAAATTATGATAACCTGTAACATGAACACCATAGCTTCTATAACCAAGAAAAAATATTCAAAACTTAAAAAGTGGAGTAACATGGAATTTATGTCATTTGTTAAAAATGCTAAAATGAATATATAACGAATACAGATGAACTCGTATCTATTGTATTTAGGCCACATTATAAAAAATCAGCAGACATATACTATGTAGATTACTGCAAGCTGGTCTTCTAGACAAGATTGGATGTATGGATCAAGGGGAAGAGCTCATTTGCACAGCTCATTGCTCCAGAACTTTAAAAATTGATTCTCTATCCATTGATTTAGTGAGAAAGCAATAAAATTTTGAAAGTCATGAAATTCGTTTATAACCACTTAAATATTTAAATCAATAAGAATAATTGAAAACTTTTAAAGTTTTCGTATTTGCATTTTTTAATTTAAAAATCAGAATTGAGTCAAAAGTCGGTTTCTATCATGTTTCTTCTGTCTGATAAGACGTATACATTAAATTCAGCAATTTGCTAATTTGATAATGTTGGTGGCATATCTTATGACTGTAATGCTGCATGCACTTAACCCATTTTTGCCCACCGTACTTATTTGAATACAGTCACTGCGTAGATGCATATATAGTGTGTTTGTATGTTTTGTAAATGTGAGGGTTTTTATGTATTACTAACAAGTTAGTTAGTTATCATTTGTCACAAGAGTTGCATTTCGGTACTATTAAACTAATGAATTATACCTTGTGGAATTTTTTGTTTTCTTTATATTGTTTATATCTTATGTAGTTAATAGAAAATTACATTTTCATAAAACTCTTATGAATTTCTTTTATTATTACTTTTGGGCGAAAATGGGTTAATGCAAAATTAACTATTGTACTAATAAAACTTGGGAATCTTAATGCTGTATTAGCTTTAAGACTCGTAATTTTTCAGGTTAAGGAAAACTTCAACTAATTTATAACCATAGTAGCAACAATATTTATTGTACTACGGTTCATTTTCCAAATTTTTATTGTTTTAACTTGTTAGAATAAGAAGAGTAGTTACAGTATAATAAATGTCCTTTTGTTTACGAAAAATCATGATTTCCATTTTTCTAGAAATAATTTGCCCTCTTTACGTGGCGACATTGCTTAAAGCCCTTGTTAGTTGGAGCGTTTGCGTTCCACGCTTCGTCGGCCACCCTGTAGGCTTCACGGTTCGTTGAAAATACAGGGGAGAATTATAGGCGCATCCCGGTAAAAGCCGCTTTTGAATTTACAGAAAAATTTCCCACCGTATGATTTCCAACTCCAAACTTAACCCGGTTTAATTTTCACAAAAAAAATATTGCCGTCAACAGAAAATGCACTTCTTACTTTAATTTACTGCGAAAAAAGTAGCTGAAAACAAGGGCGAAACAAAAGAAAAAAGGGCAACGAACAAGAAAAAACGGAAACGTTCCACCTAAAAAGAATGAAAACTTTTATTTCATAACCGTGGAAAATTTATTTTTAAGTTGAACTACAATTTCGCGTTGTTTTATTAGGAGTTTCACGTCGTTCGTGTTTCCCGTTCCTGTCAGAAATTCACTTTCTTTTAAGGTCACTGAATCTATTAGCAAACAATTTATCATTTCCACAACACGGCACCAAGATATTAAATAACAGTACAGCTTTTTTTTATTCGATGAGTGAATCGAATACATAAAATGTTGTTTGTTATATTATAACAAACAACATTTTTTCCATAAACTCTTTAATATACCTAACGATTTTTTTTCAATATCCCTTCAAAGTGTTGCTAATTAAATTTCATCGTTAACGTTGAAAACCTTAAGTTTTCGGAGTTAATAACAAAAATAATAAATCTTGCAAGAGTTTAAAGCTCCCCGGGTACAATAAAAAAGGAATCGCCCTGATAAATTAAACGAACACAAAAGAAATCGGGCTGCCAGAGCACAAGGTATAATAAGGATTTAATTAAAAAGCGGTTAAGGCTTCTCCTAACGTAAATTTTGCATGTATTAATTAAAGTACTTTCGAAATAATAATACTGTCTGCAAAAGTAATTGAGCAGGTTTTATTGCGATTACTTACATTGCACCAACATACAAGGCGTCCCTTTTCACGTCCATATGGAAAGTGCGATAATATTGGGTTCCACAGGAAAACTCCCGAATGTGATCTGGAATATTAAAAATAATTCTTAACTGGATGATAAAGAACTTACACAAAAATTTAATATTGTCATGATGGGATAACATAATTATTCTAATCATTACTGACAAAAATTCTAATGTCCATATTCATGGCAGAGTTGTACCGAGATAGATCATCCACATGGCAAAAATGCTTCCAATAGTTAAAGATAAAGAGACAAAGAAATCGGAAGATGACAAAAATTTGTCGACCAATCGATTTAAATGTATTGTCTATGTTTGAACAGGAATGAAGTTTATTATAGAAAAGTCCTACTAGTAAAAGTAGAGGGGAAAGCAATTTTCTTCTTCAAAAATAATTGATGAAATTAGTTCAAACTCAAAAGAATTTTCCATAATTTCTACTAGAGACAGCATTTGTGAATTCTCGATTTCTATAATTCCTAAGTACAAGCGCTAAAACCATTGTTCGAATTCAACATCCTTTGTGTGGTAACTGTTAGTTAAAGTTTCATGAATAATTTGTAAAACTGTTAGAGAGTCTATATTCAAGAAGTTGTATATAGTCGTATAATAATGACTTTCATTAAAAAATGTTTTCATGGGAGGTCATCCCATTTAACTAAAAAGATTGATCAAATGTTGACGAGATATTGTGGTTTATCATTCAATTGGTGTATCATATATGTTAGTGTTATGCTAAGTGTAGCTCCATGTAATTGAATTGGCGTCACTATCTGATCAAGAAATGTACTCTTCCATTAAGGAATTTGTCATAATTAAGTTTCTTTTCACAAGGAGAAAGCGACTGATATTTGAGTAGATCTCATCTACTTAACACGAGTTTTGCCTTCTTAAAATCATCTTTGTTGAGAAGAGTGCCTTATTTTGTGTCTGAAGTATAAGTTACGATATCAGATCGATTAAAAATCCTCTTGAATTACGTTTGAACATCACAGCAAAATATTTTTTTTTATAATCAGTCCACAACTTACACTATTTTAATGGATTTTTACTAAATGTCGTGTGAAGGCGTAAAGCCATGTCTGTTCTGTTCAATTCCAACTGTTAAGACGCCATTATCTTATTATAAAAAAAAGTACATTTCTTGCTTACAGCTAATTATAGGGGTTTTATTATATAAACAGTCACGAAGTTTGAAAATTTCGTTCTTCAACCGAACCGCCAGGAAGTTGCAAAGTGCAAACTGAGCAAACCAAACTTTGGCCAAAGTTATGCCAATTTAGAATTTTAAATTGTTTTAATCTGCTTTTCCAGGCAAACTTTTTCTTTAATACTTGTAAGAACGTTAAATTTATTTTCCGTTTATGCTTGACATAAACCAATAATCATAATAATTTAAACCGGAAAGCTTAGTAATAACATAAATAACGTTCTATTACAGAGTTTTAGATCAGAAATAGGAAACAATGGAATCAATGAGCTAATCAAATCCGTCCAATTTCGACAGACTTTTATGATTACGATTCCCAATTTAATTACTTAATAAAATTCAATGATTATCAATTCTCTATTCCCTAAAAAGAGGAGGGAGTCATGCTGAAGCAATTTACGGTTATTCCCGTTGCTAAACAAGGTTATTGTTCCGCATAATAACAGAAACGTTGTTACGATTTACGCTAAAATAATTATGCATTAAAGCGAAATATGGATGCCGAGAATTCCTGCAAAATAATAAATCAGGAGAAAGTAACGCCGACAATAGACAATCCGATTTGGATCGGTTCACGTGATTAAACTCGTAAATCTCGATTGTAACATTTCAATAAGAGGAAAACGGTTGCATATAAACGTACACGTAAATAAAAATGCTTGGCGTGTTTCCGACGATATCTGTATTGTGTAGAGGGGCCCCCTTCTGTATTTAGCAGACGGCCCTGACCGCAGGATGGGCGTCCCACGAACTTCACCCCCCCATAGTCGTTTGGGGTAAACCGAATAGTTGTCATGTGGGGCACAATGGCTCTGTCCATCGTGGTGGACTTTCTATAGAGGAAAATGTGACGATATTAACGTCCACTATTATTATTTGTTATTGTTGTTGGCTATAGCTGAAATCAATAATTTTTATCTAATACCATACATTATTATTTTTTATGAAAGCAATGTTATCAAAAAAGGAAGGATCCTAACGCTATTCCTATTCCGCCCACTTATGGTGCAGTTTAAAGAATCAAGTTTACATTCACTATTGAAAACCTAAAATAAAATTGATGGAATGGTGAAACAGATGTTGGCCTTTCGATTGGCAATAGTTTGGACTCTATTGAGTCACGAAGTGGCAACAGCTTTATAAAAAAAATTTAATGGCTTTAAATTATAAGATCGACATAGTCAGTTGATATTGCCACCTAGTGTTATAATACAGTGTTCCTATAACTTGTTATGCATCAAATTTAGTGTTTCATACGCTCTATAAGTGTTGAATAGGGTGGCGATTATGTTATGTTAAATTTAAAGACTAACTGAGCCCGTTTATTAAATTTGATGGCCGTGTCACGCTCGGCTTACTCTATTGAAGTTTCCAAATGTTGAGCGTCACCATTGAGAATTCCTTTATTTCTAGTGATAAAGTTCTCCACAAACGTTGGTTGTTCATTTTACTTGAACAAATTGATGAAACACGAAAGGCTTTGTTATTATAGTTATTATAGGGTCATCCACTCTATACTAAGATCGTGTATATCGAAACCCCACCTTATCTTTAAGTGTATTCTTGAAGTTTGTTTTTGCTGACATTGACTTTAAGTATTTTTACATGATGTTTTACATAACGTGACAATATCAACGATCTCCTTATGATGACTAAAAAATTGTGACACTTTTATTTCGCCTTAATATGTTCAATCACCCGATGACCTAGAATATACATGATAAAATATTTTTACGAAAAAATTCGTTAGCATTAACGAAAGAATAAAAAAATATTCGTCAATTGCAGTGACGAGAAACAAATTATTTATTGAAAAAACTAAATATTAACCCTAAAAGTAGTATTTATTACTATTAACTACTACTTATTAAGTAGTATTTATTTATATTATTAGAAAAATTAAAAACATTCTCTTTTTTTCATATTATTTGCCGTTGTGACCTCAAGTTTGGTTACAACCATAACGGTGGCCAGAAAACACCTTTGATGCTAACATCTGTAAATTGACAGTTGTTGAATCGATAATGTTACCACTTATGGGTAATTTAAAAAAGACTTAATATGAATCCCAAACAAATTATACTCATATTATGCGAATTTGATGGTTATTGCCACGAGGAAACGAGGAAATTTACTCTAATCATTTTGACTCTCAACTGGTCGTAACTTAAGTAATTTCATTAACGCATGTCATTTAAAATTGAGATCAGTCCTATTTTTAACTGAAAAATAAATTTATTTAAAGCGTCTATTTTGTAGATAATAATTTTCCTAATCTGCATATGCGTGCTAAAATAGAACTACCAGTATTCTGCATGTCGAAAGGCATATTTCATTCGAAGATCTAAAAAACCTAGAGGTATAATAAACTCGCTAAATTATGTATTTATGACATGAACATGTTAATGGAAACTTATTAAGTCGTGCGGTGGAAAACGCTTTACAACGTATACGTCGTCACGTGGAACTGAAAATTCGATTGCGCGCCATCCGAGTTTAGCTTTTCAAGTTAAAGATGCAATTTAACGTTTATACGAGTATAAGGAGAGAGAATTATATGGAGTCTTCTGAGGCTCCTTCTAGGCTAAATATTAGATGTAGCGCCTCGTCTGCCAATATAAACCGTGAAATGGTGCATAAAATGGCATTATTGCAAAATTGTGCCACCTGGTGCCCTAAAATAAAGCCCCCGTGTTTATTCTATTGCTTTGCAAATTGTATCCGGCTTCGCTTCCCTAAGCTTACACATATGATTTAGGCTTTAAACCTTATTTGAATACGCTTAATCAGAAATTGGATTCTATTAAAGGTGGTGTGAGAAACGTGCTTTAAATTTTGTTCAGATTTCTTTTTTTATCTGAGAAAATTGTATGATTATTTCCGAGAAATGAAATTAGTTTGGATTAAAATCGCATATTGGAAGCAAAGTTTCTAGTTCGAGTACTTATTCAATTTAATGATAAATAAATCCTGGAAAGCGTATATGTTGAACCGGAGCTAATCTCTTGAATAACTCGTCATCTCTCGAAGGATCTACAGATAATGATGTATATTTCTATTCAGGCAATGTCGCTTGACGGATCGGTACGCCTTTAATAATAAAACTTTTCGTATTTACTTAGTTTAATAAAGCACTATAATAAACTGAAATAAGCAAATGCTCAAAACAATAAATGCATTCAAATATTTTGAAAAATAAAAGAACAACACTTGTATTATATATTAATAGACTCTCGTATTTGAGAAAAGAACTGTGAAACAAATTTGGAAAGCATTCAAGAGCAAATTTAAATTTCGTTGAAGGTATTGAAAGCATTTGGCACGGTATATCTGCATAATTCTTCCAATAAGTCGTCGGGGAAGCGAAATGAACAATAAGAAAGAAAAGAGACTAAGAGGGAACCCCTTTTGTAATTTGCGAAAAATTAGACGATGCTCCCTGAAAAGGATATTTCTGCCTTATGGCGTGGAAGAATTGGGGCTAAAGTTACAAACCAACTCAAGATAACCGTAAAGTTGAGAGTGTATAATGGATTTTGCAAGTCAAATATGTTCGCTTTAATATCGGAAATAAACTTCTTAAAAAAATTCATTGAAGCTTACATTTATGTTTTATTTTCTTTTTTTTTATTTAGATTCCAGGAAGGAATCTCACGTTTTGGAGGACGTTAAGTTCAGCCGGGGAAAGTTCCTTAAAATATATGTAAATCATTTACTTTAAAACAGTTTCGTGCTTAGGTCGGATTCAGAGATCGAACGTGAATGGAAAAATTATACCGATTCAAGGGGGATTTGGATAAATCCTACGTTATTGGATCACTTATCGGATTTCGCGATAAATTAAATTTAAAATTATTTTTTGGTCCTTGTCGTTCGTTCTCTTCTAACTTGATCCGACCAACGATTACCTGGCTACGAAATTGAATCGAAAGGCACAAAAATTCAAACCTCTAAGAAACGACACAGAAAATTACTTAAATCGATGGGAAATATATTTTCTTGTATATTCAATGATTCATCAAATGCAGATGCCTATAAAATTTAATTTAAATGGCTTCAGTTTTCAAAAAATTGTATTTCTTTGTGATTCGTAACATAAAAACGTTCTTATCCCATTTTATACACCATTACGTACATAACAAACCTAAAAAATATTATTTCAGAAACTCCTTGCTTACTTATTATTCAGAATTGTATGGAACAAGAGCGCTAATTCCATGTAAACATCTTCGCAAATTACACACGCTAAATTATTTAAGTGATTTAAACAGTGATGTGAAATATATTTCAGGAAACCGGCATTTCTAATTGTCCTCAAAGATCTTTTCATCTGTAGGAAGAAGGTACTCAGTTCCTCAATTCTTGTTATTGTTGTTTCGCGTGGAACAAATTATAATCAGACCAACAAAAACAAAAATGAAACGCGAAGAAATCAACTTAAATCAACCCAAAAACTTTCCCCGCCTCGATAAAATGCACCATAAACGTCCATGCCCAAATTTATGGGCTTCGTGACAGGCCGAGAACATACCATAATAAAAGATACTTTAAAGTAAAATTTTCCATTTACCTTTCCCGCTAGGCTTTACGTGATTATAATGATATAAATGTAAAACAAGAATAGCTTATACGGTGCCATAAAAGTTTTTATTGTAAAAAGTTTGGCGAGTATATACTAAATTACTGTTCAGAACTTGCTAGCAGGAGGTATATCCTGACATGCAACATACCGTGTCTTTACATATGTGTTAGATTTTTTTTTGGGGTAGGAAAACTGGAGGTTGGAATTTCAGGAAAAGTGTTGTCAAATATAACTTATTTTACATAAGAAAACTTGGAGTAGTATCAGAATTAAGATTAAGAAATTAACACTTAATTGAAGAAAGTTCTCTGGTTTTTAAGGCTAGAAAAGGTTAGGTTAGTTTAGCAAGATATGCAAAATGACCAGAAGTTGTTTAGGAAATGGTTTTAATTAATTTTTAAACACAGCAATGTGTCGTATTCTATAATATGATATGAAATTGCCACCAATGATGTATTTATTGTATTTCATTTCGCTCGATTTATATGTGAACATCCAAGAAAATTATAAATTTTCCAATTATAACTTCCTTTCGAAGAAAATCACATAAAAAGTTGCTCCAAACAAATTTTCGTCTTTTGACCCATTTGTATCTTGTTCATGTTTCACCATTTGAAGAGTGGAAGTTCCAAAACGTTCTAAGTGCCAATATTCTCAAAATTGAGATTTTTATCCTAAATAGTCCTGAAAACTTTCTAAGTGCTAAAATGATCTAAATGTTGTTTGTGGCACTCCTAATAGATTGCATTTATTATTTTTGACCATTTGACTAATACAGTTTTACTGCTTTCCTGAAAAACATAGTAGAAGGTACATAGAACGTTTGGAATTTCCACTGTTCAATTGATTAATTAATATACATAATATACATATGAGAGACATATTGGAATAACGTGATAAGCCACACATTTTTAAGAAAACAATTTTATTCGTCCTTTCCATTAAGTAGGAATATATGTATTAAGGTGCACCATAAAGAATTTGGCAATTCCTTAACATATCGCGCTACTAGCAACCAAAAAATACAAAACAAATACATTGTTTTAAGGGCACCTGTCAGATTTCAATGTCCGATATCTCCGCTTTTTTATTTTGTTGCTTATCATGTTGTTCCAATATGCTCCTCATATATTTCATCTCGTAATTGTATTATACTCGTATAATGCTTTTCATTAAAGCACCCTCCTCCTCTTAACTTTTGACCCGCTTGGTATATAGACATGAAATTTTTAATATTTATGTACGTTATATAAATTGAATCTTATGACAGCAAAATAAAGAATTTAACATTAATGATGGAGCTGGGCTGCCATCTTGGAAAATAGTTTTAAATATAAGATAGCTATTTTTAATACGTTATTTTGAAAAGGCCAACATGTGTATTAGGATCCTAAAATATTGCATCTATATATTTACCTAATACAAAATGGCGCTATCCTCTGTATGCACTATTGTATTAACGCACTAGTTTAACTACAATAGCCGAATAATTGCAAAATTCTATGAATTTACCGTAAGTACTGTTGAAAATGGTTTGAAATTTCTAAATATGGTTTTTACTATGGCAATTTCAATAATTTTTAGGGTAAATTCATAAAATTTTGCAATGATGCGACTATGGTAGTTAAACAAGTGTATTAATACAATAATGAATATAAAGCACAGCGCCATTTTGTAGTGAGTAAAGATGTCAATGCGATATTTCAGGATCTTAATATACATGTTTTCGCCTGTGAAATAGCGTATTATAAATGGCTATATTACATTTAATTCTTTTACAAAATGGCAATTTTGGAAAAAAGTTTTAAATCTATACTGTTCTGTGTCATCTTGAATGTTAAATACTTTATTTTACTACCATGATATGATACTATACAGCAGATATAAAAACCTAAAATTTCGAGCGGATCAAAGATAGATTCTGACCTCTAATCTCTTGAAGAGTGTTAACCAATACATTAACTATTTCAGTGCTTGAATCATTTAGCTATTTGCAATCTCATGTAGTCCCAGAACGAATTGTCGCTTTGCTAACCTAGTCACCCATGTTGAAACTGATGCCTTATTTGGGGTGTTAATACATTCGTTATTACGTTGCTCGGTTTAAATTAATTTAAGGAAAACATTACAGCCTTACAAGACAGGCTATGTTTTTAAGTAACCGGTAATGTTCCCAAACACGGGATTTCGAAATAATGTTCTTGACAAAACATACTTTATGTCAAGGTGTATAACTATCAAATATCATTTTTCTAGAGCTTCTAATTGACATTTTGTCGGAAATCACACGAATTGATCCAAACTAAGTACATGCGGTGGTTTTCACATTGTTTCTTTTGAAAATTAATTTTTTCAATGGAAGGTCTTGCTAACAACTGTATATGATAATTGATATATTGATTCTTCTATTATTTGCATTGGGTTAATTTTTTTTGCCAAGTTTAATTTGTCCATTTTAATATGCATAGAAAATTCAGGAAGGCTGCCTTCAGGAGAAAAAGGTTGATATTGGTTAGAGATGATCGAAGTGACAGAAAAAATTTTATCTAACGAAGAAATTTTTATGAATCTGAAATATCTTTTTAAATAAGAAAAATATGAGTGATTTTTGAAAATGCAACGTTTTAGTTTTTAAAAAATTATTCAATATCTAGAGAAATTAGTATCGTTACGTGGTGATATAATACTTTAGCACCTTTTTCATTAGTAAAAAAAAGAAAAACAAACTTTTGTGCTTCCAAAGGCATTATTTAACAAAATAAATATATATTTTTCTTTATTTTCTTATAATTTTTATTTCATTTTTGGTCTATAAAGCTTTAGGATTTTTCTCATTTGCCAAAAAAAACTACGTTTTTGCCCTTCTACGAAAGGTATTATTCAATAAAATAAATAAAATAGGTTTTTCTAAGTTAATTTTCAACATATTTTATTGTGAGGCTTTAGTTAAACTAGTTACATTAATTATTTGTATTTATGTTTCTTAGATACGGTAAGATTAGATAAATTACTTAGATAGAGTAAGAAAAAATTTTGTCTGGTTTATTTTTTACTTTGTTAGATTATGGTTTTATAAAGACAGAAATGTATTTTTTGCAAATGAGAAGAGTGGTAAAATATTATGGATGCTTATATTCTACTGGGAATAGAACTAAATTGTCTACAACATTCCCCGTTTAACCGCTTTTCTATCTTTTATAGTTTCAGAGATCTTAATACATGCACCATCAATTAGGAACTCACCGCATATGAGCCCTCTCTCAGTTCAATAACAAAATTGAAACAACCACCACATAACGTGTTTTTTACTGAAGATCATCTCGATATAGTGTCAATTAAGGTTTGGCAATCATTTCTAGGTGATCAGCAATAGTTGAAGAAGTGTTTTTAGGATAGTCTCCATGTCTTTGACGAAAAAAACAGCAATTGTAGCGACCTTTATCCCCAAAAATTGAGTAGAAGTTCCTTGTCGAGTTAAATGACATGCTAACTTTAGCGAACTAATTCAACAACGAGGAACAAGGATTTGTGATCTAATTGTGTAAGGGTGTTATATTACGTCTCTATCTTCCACTTTAATATAATTAATGGATGTTGTTGGATTTTATCTCATGTAGTTCTAATTTTTTTTCAGATATCTTTTGCATCCTCATTGGTCGGAATAGATGATGTATTTTATTGCCAGGTCCTCCGTTTGTAATACGATTTGTCTATGTTTCTTAAACAGTATTAGATTTTCAGTTGTATGTTGCATTTTAATGATACTGCATTTATTTTTTATAAAAAATTTATACATATGTATATGGACACTAAAATATTTTTTAACAAAATAGAAAAAAACACAAAGTGAAATTGAATTCAAAAATTCAACNTCAAAATTCAACGTCAAAATTATCCGCTTATATTCTATCGGACTTTATTTAATATGCAAAACATCAACATATTTAAATATTCATATTTTCCTTCACAAAATAACATTATTTAATTAAAACTAGATAACAATAATAATAATAGTCATCGTACAGAGTTGCAAAAAGTGAACCCAAATTTAAACATTTCGATAGATTCAAATTAATACTGATCGAAATTGATTTCAGACAAACTCAATTATATTATTCGATAAATTATCGTTTATATTTCAAAATGACATGTTTTAAACTGTATATTTTGTTTAATTACTCGCGGGGACGTTAGTATGTATTATCATTTCGTTGATTGGTTTTCGTTTATTAAAGCAAAAAAACAATATAAAGAGATATTATATTGAGAAGTTTTAATTATAAACACGAGTATAGACATTCAACTGTAATCGGCGTAACATCGCGCGATGAAGTTTCTATATGAAGGAATTTGAGAAGTAACAGAAAATTTTCGTGTAACAACAACACGCAAGACGCCAACCATCATAAAAAAGGTTCAAAATATTGGAACTTAATATCTTCTTATTGCGACAAGAAGAGACCAACAACCGATGAAACGCTGTGATGTTATGATGTTATGTTATTTACGCTGTTGCATGGAGCGGCCGTCTACACTGAATATGCTTACGATTTACGTTACGATGTTGCGTTAGGTACCTTAAGTCTAAAATCGGAATGAAAATGGTTATCTAAAAAGTTTCTTGTTAACAAGATCGCGTTTTCATTTATGAATAAATACCGGACATAAACCTTAACCATTGTAAGTGGATACGGTCGATTTCGGAAAGGTGGTTTATTTTAGGAAAACCGAATAGTTTATCACGTTACACTTGCTTGGAAAATTAATTCGGGCCAAAACGCGAGGCTGCTGCCTTCTAATTTGTCATGCGAAATAGCAGTTTGTGCCTCTGGGACAGAAAACATTCCTAAGCTGACCCAGAATATCGAAATGGCACATGTAGAAAGCCACCGAATTAAGATTAAGCGGTCACGATTAACGTTTCCTGATAACGCGTCTTTTCTCTTGTTTGAAGGAAATAAGCTTATGCCGTGTATACAAACAGTAGTTATCTAAATCAATTTTGACTATGAAAAATTACTATTTCTTATATCACGGTACTTGTATTAAAACATGTATTTATCAACATTATTTTCTAGAGGTGTGTTGTATATTCTTCTCAAATATTAGGTATATGTTTATTGAAAGTTCAATTTTGACTTGAATAGACAAGAATTTCAAGTATATATTTAAAAATTTAATTAGACCTCTCCGACTAAAATAAATATAAAAATTTATCGCTAATTAATATTGCGATTGTTTGAATTTGTTCAATATAGATGTCTGTGGAATTAAATTGAAAACTGGTTTGCTATTGGGAAATTTATAGGATCGATACGTTGATTAGAGCATTTTATAACATTTGAAAAGTTTTATTTTTAATTTTTACACTTTTCTAATTGTACTTTTATTAATTTTTTTTACTGTAAATTATGTATCCTTTGGAGTCTTACATCAATGAAAAAGTATCTCTATAGTTGGGGTGACTTTTGTCACCCAATTTTTAAATTTAAGTTCTTACTTAAATTTAAATAGGAACAAAAAAAATAAATAATTCAATGGAAATTGAAAATAAATGATCTGCGTTTTACAAAATATTTTTTATAAATTTATGGTCGGTAATGTATGTCCAAAGAACTTTTTTCAAATTCTAGTTAGCAACGAATCAGTCTGATCAAATTTCTTTGAAATAAAAGTGTCACACATACTGAATTTGTTGGGGAACACAGATTATAAAAACCCCAAGTGTAAATGTAACTATAACCAGTGTAGGTAGAAGACTATGGTTTAAACAACTTTCTGACGATAAAGAAAATGATGCAAATCTATCATGTGATACACGACCGTGACCTTCTTCACTGATGCACATTTAACAAGTTAAGGAGTTTATTCGACTAAGCGGATTTCTGTGCTTTTGTCGTGTGATTTGTCGAAACTGGAAAGAGTTTTGTACATGAAGGAAAAACATATCTGAGCAACTTGTTTACTTATTTTGAAACTTGGGATTATCACTCACGAAGGTAAAGGATTAGAGGCTGTAAATATCATCGGTTCTAAAAAAAAACCTAGAAAAGTTGAAACCATGTTGACCAATTATTTTGACCAAATCGCATTAGAAAAGACTCCATCATAATTCGTATGTGATCCCTATGTGATTTTCATTTGTTTGAACCTGTGAAAGGAGCTTTTGAGGCTATAAAATTGTAGAACGTGCAGAATTTTGTGCACATGTGAATGATACTATTTCACAGCTTTTATTTTCATTCTTTTGTTTTATACGTAGTTCTTCTGTAGGAAAGATTTCACAAATCCTAGATGAATTAGACAATTGGTGAATGTGAGGGTCACTTTAAGAGAGTAATGCTTTTTTATCAAAACATATTTTTCAACTTAGTGAAACCCTTGGATTTATTGTTTTTTTGAAATTTAAAATCTAATGTTAAATTATTTTCCGTATAACCAATTATAACATGTGTTAGAATGTGATAAATCTATCTATGTTATCATCAAGTCTATTTTGTAGATTCAATTCTGAAAGCAATAAAAATCTCTATATTAGCACTGATCGTACATCATATTTGGTTGTTGCTTTGAGGTACATATTTTGGATCAAAGCTTTTTTCTTATATATCAAAATGTAGCCGATCCTCGAAATTTGATTCGTAGTTCCAATATATTCATTCTATTGTTGTGTATAAATGAGGTCCATTTTTCAACCCGGCGATTTTTCATTTGGACGATTTTTAGCCTGTGACTGTTATGACAGAGAACTTTATTTAAACCAATAATATTCGTTGTTTACTTCTAATCGACACGTCATAACATGTTTCTTGGCTCTATAAATCTGTCTTTATTTTCTATAAGGATTTTTTTCTTGCAAAAGCAGTTAGTTTTAGTATTATTTATTTAATAAAAATAACGGAGTTAGGAATAGATGAAGAATCGTATTTTTGGAAAAAAGCGATTAAGAAATACAATTAAAATAAATAAGAGACAAAAATGTAAAAAGATCTCCTAACTTCGATTTTGGACTATATGGTCCATGGGTATACGAGTATATATTCATATATTCACCCATACATAATTACCTAAATTTATCGCAATTGATTCCAGATAAATTCTGTTTTTTATACGCCACCTTTTAAGGGATGTAACTTTCTGTCTTTGTGACGATAGCTACAATGAAAAAAAGTATTATCGCACAGAGTCTAGATTATAATTTATTAATTTATATGCTAATTTGAATTGTAGCCATAATTAAAGCGAAAAATTATCGTAGATCAGTATTGAAATTGGAATAATATTCATCTTGTCATAAACAAACTTTTTTTGTGATAACTCGCAAATTATTTTGTAAAAGTACATCATAGCACTATTTATTCTTTTATTCTACAAACAATGGGACGTCTTGGATTAAAACTTGCTTTTTTCCAACTTCTATTTAATTATTTTGGAACTCATAACCACTTGTTTTTCATTAAGCAATTTATTTCTGAGATATGTTGTCAATATTCAATTTCGTGTGCACTCAAGTCTCAAAAAAAAACATCTGCCGCCGTCGTACATCGTTTTCGTCTTTGCTCTGGTCTTCCCTTGTAATTTCCAGTCTCTTTGTATCTTTTTACAATTCTTGAAACTGATTTAAATTCAAACGTCTTGCAATATCTTTTTGGTTACAGGATGATTTATACTTAACGTAACGACAATGCGACGACAGCGAAACAAATTCACAATCGGTTGAAAATGGCTTTACAGTTGACTAAATGTCAAAAAAATATCGGTAATTTTTCTTCAAAGCTTACAATGATAAACAATATTTACACATAATTCACTTCTATAGTGCGAGTGTGAATATATTTTTTAATTTACGCAAAAAAATATGATTGAAAATAATATGCGATAATTTTGTTCAGGAGTATTTCATTGTTTTTGTAAAATTGGGACTTCCTGCAAGGTAGAAACAATATGTCATGCCTACATTGTTTTTTCAATCATTTTTTTACAGGAATATTGTACAAAAAAATGCTTATATAGACTTGCTAGTGGATAGTAGTAATGCTGCATAGGTATCCGGTTTAACGTTAAACTTTAAATGTTCCATTGAAATAAAGTTTTGTAATAAAATATTCAAAATGTTTACATTAATTAAAGTTAAAATTACATTATATAGAGTTTTTCCAAAGTCAATTTAAACAAGGTACACATTTTCTTGATCTTAACATTGACCTTCCAGTTTCATATAAAAAGTTAAAACCAAGATTGGAAAAAAGAATTTGTCAACTTGAAATTTATTGTCGCCAAACTCGTAATTGATAATAAGCCTAAATTACCTATTACATTAATACAGTCAAACTCGATTTTTTCGATAACTTGAACAAAATATATGGCAATAGCGTTAGCCATAAAGTTTATGTAAAAATGTCTTCTAGTTTGGCATATTATATGAAATAAATTATAACGAAAGCAATTTTTTTTAAATTCGATATCTCGAAGTCTTGATATCTCGAACTTTTTTTGTGGCAAGTAATGGTTCGAGTTATCGACGTTTGACTCTATTACCATTTTATTTATTAATTGATTTATAAATTAATTTGTTTAACTCGCCCATACTCAACAATAAAATCACCGACTTATGGTTCAATAGCTCATTTTTACATTGTTTCATTTGACCTTGGACTTTATACATTTTTTAAAAAATATACCTACAAATTATGTTTTAATGTTCATTTCATAACTTTTAAGTAATTAACCTGTAGAAAAAGCGTTATGGTTTTATGGACATTTCCTCGTTTTTCCCTGTATTCTTTATATAATAGTGGGATTGGGGAAAATCATTCATGAGTAACTCATGGGCGGAGTCGTAAAATAACTCATTTTATAGACTCATATTACTCTTCGACAATGAAGAGCGCAAAAGTAGGAGTGCCACAACAATCGTCACAAACAACCCTTTTGTAAGCCATCTACAAAACCAATATCAAGAGCAACAAATCGACCTCAATTTGCAGACGACACAGCAATATACAGGGTTTTTCACAACTTATCGAACGAACTTCAACCACATATGCACTGTTCCATAAAAAATGCATTTGTCAAAAAAAATTCTAATAAAAGTCCTTCAGGTAACCAGATAAACAATAATAACAGCATTTATTCTGTTCTACAAAAATTGTTCAAAATTATGTCCATTGGTTTGAACGCAAGTTTGGGCTCCCAAGTTTGGGGTTGAATCCAATTGTGGCGCACTAGTTGGAATGTTCCTCTTGCCTGCTGCTCCCGAAGACGCAAATTATCAGCCGCCCTTGAAATCTGGTCTCCCAATTCTTCAATATTTTGAACTTCGGTACGGTAGACTTCGTTTTTAAATATCCCCAGAAAAAGAAATCTAAAGGATTGAGATCTGGAGCCTGTGGAGGTCAAGCTACTGGTCCACCCCTGCCGATCCAGCGATTTTTTTTTGTCATTTTTTACAGCCAAATAGATGAATGAGTTACTAATAAATATTTTTATTATTGTTTATCTCGTTACCTGAAGGACTTTTATTAGAATTTTTTTTTGACATTATATATATGTATAGTATATATATAAATATATATATATATATATATATATATATATATATATATATATATATATATATATATATATATATATANTATATATATATATATATATATATATATATATATATATATATATATATATATATATATATATATATATATATATATATATATATATATATATATATATATATATATATATATATATATATATATATATATATATATATATATATATATATATATATATATATATATATATATATATATATATATATATATATATATATATATATATATATATATATATATATATATATATATATATATATATATATATATATATATATATATATATATATATATATATATATATATATATATATATATATATATATATATATATATATATATATATATATATATATATATATATATATATATATATATATATATATATATATATATATATATATATATATATATATATATATATATATATATATATATATATATATATATATATATATATATATATATATATATATATATATATATATATATATATATATATATATATATATATATATATATATATATATATATATATATATATATATATATATATATATATATATATATATATATATATATATATATATATATATATATATATATATATATATATATATATATATATATATATATATATATATATATATATATATATATATATATATATATATATATATATATATATATATATATATATATATATATATATATATATATATATATATATATATATATATATATATATATATATATATATATATATATATATATATATATATATATATATATATATATATATATATATATATATATATATATATATATATATATATATATATATATATATATATATATATATATATATATATATATATATATATATATATATATATATATATATATATATATATATATATATATATATATATATATATATATATATATATATATATATATATATATATATATATATATATATATATATATATATATATATATATATATATATATATATATATATATATATATATATATATATATATATATATATATATATATATATATATATATATATATATATATATATATATATATATATATATATATATATATATATATATATATATATATATATATATATATATATATATATATATATATATATATATATATATATATATATATATATATATATATATATATATATATATATATATATATATATATATATATATATATATATATATATATATATATATATATATATATATATATATATATATATATATATATATATATATATATATATATATATATATATATATATATATATATATATATATATATATATATATATATATATATATATATATATATATATATATATATATATATATATATATATATATATATATATATATATATATATATATATATATATATATATATATATATATATATATATATATATATATATATATATATATATATATATATATATATATATATATATATATATATATATATATATATATATATATATATATATATATATATATATATATATATATATATATATATATATATATATATATATATATATATATATATATATATATATATATATATATATATATATATATATATATATATATATATATATATATATATATATATATATATATATATATATATATATATATATATATATATATATATATATATATATATATATATATATATATATATATATATATATATATATATATATATATATATATATATATATATATATATATATATATATATATATATATATATATATATATATATATATATATATATATATATATATATATATATATATATATATATATATATATATATATATATATATATATATATATATATATATATATATATATATATATATATATATATATATATATATATATATATATATATATATATATATATATATATATATATATATATATATATATATATATATATATATATATATATATATATATATATATATATATATATATATATATATATATATATATATATATATATATATATATATATATATATATATATATATATATATATATATATATATATATATATATATATATATATATATATATATATATATATATATATATATATATATATATATATATATATATATATATATATATATATATATATATATATATATATATATATATATATATATATATATATATATATATATATATATATATATATATATATATATATATATATATATATATATATATATATATATATATATATATATATATATATATATATATATATATATATATATATATATATATATATATATATATATATATATATATATATATATATATATATATATATATATATATATATATATATATATATATATATATATATATATATATATATATATATATATATATATATATATATATATATATATATATATATATATATATATATATATATATATATATATATATATATATATATATATATATATATATATATATATATATATATATATATATATATATATATATATATATATATATATATATATATATATATATATATATATATATATATATATATATATATATATATATATATATATATATATATATATATATATATATATATATATATATATATATATATATATATATATATATATATATATATATATATATATATATATATATATATATATATATATATATATATATATATATATATATATATATATATATATATATATATATATATATATATATATATATATATATATATATATATATATATATATATATATATATATATATATATATATATATATATATATATATATATATATATATATATATATATATATATATATATATATATATATATATATATATATATATATATATATATATATATATATATATATATATATATATATATATATATATATATATATATATATATATATATATATATATATATATATATATATATATATATATATATATATATATATATATATATATATATATATATATATATATATATATATATATATATATATATATATATATATATATATATATATATATATATATATATATATATATATATATATATATATATATATATATATATATATATATATATATATATATATATATATATATATATATATATATATATATATATATATATATATATATATATATATATATATATATATATATATATATATATATATATATATATATATATATATATATATATATATATATATATATATATATATATATATATATATATATATATATATATATATATATATATATATATATATATATATATATATATATATATATATATATATATATATATATATATATATATATATATATATATATATATATATATATATATATATATATATATATATATATATATATATATATATATATATATATATATATATATATATATATATATATATATATATATATATATATATATATATATATATATATATATATATATATATATATATATATATATATATATATATATATATATATATATATATATATATATATATATATATATATATATATATATATATATATATATATATATATATATATATATATATATATATATATATATATATATATATATATATATATATATATATATATATATATATATATATATATATATATATATATATATATATATATATATATATATATATATATATATATATATATATATATATATATATATATATATATATATATATATATATATATATATATATATATATATATATATATATATATATATATATATATATATATATATATATATATATATATATATATATATATATATATATATATATATATATATATATATATATATATATATATATATATATATATATATATATATATATATATATATATATATATATATATATATATATATATATATATATATATATATATATATATATATATATATATATATATATATATATATATATATATATATATATATATATATATATATATATATATATATATATATATATATATATATATATATATATATATATATATATATATATATATATATATATATATATATATATATATATATATATATATATATATATATATATATATATATATATATATATATATATATATATATATATATATATATATATATATATATATATATATATATATATATATATATATATATATATATATATATATATATATATATATATATATATATATATATATATATATATATATATATATATATATATATATATATATATATATATATATATATATATATATATATATATATATATATATATATATATATATATATATATATATATATATATATATATATATATATATATATATATATATATATATATATATATATATATATATATATATATATATATATATATATATATATATATATATATATATATATATATATATATATATATATATATATATATATATATATATATATATATATATATATATATATATATATATATATATATATATATATATATATATATATATATATATATATATATATATATATATATATATATATATATATATATATATATATATATATATATATATATATATATATATATATATATATATATATATATATATATATATATATATATATATATATATATATATATATATATATATATATATATATATATATATATATATATATATATATATATATATATATATATATATATATATATATATATATATATATATATATATATATATATATATATATATATATATATATATATATATATATATATATATATATATATATATATATATACTGTATATATGTATATATACAGGGTTTCTTTAAGACACAAACTTAACAACTTAAATGGAAGAATCATATTAAAGTGATAAAATATCAACGGGTTCAATGAAGCCACACTTCTAGGAATTTCTTCTGGTTAATAACCTACCGAGACATAATATGAAGAACAGAAAAAAAGAGATCATCAACTATAAAACAAGCACCGCACTTTATCAAAAACACAACAATTAGAAATTAACTGAAGATAGAAGAAAACATACAAGAATATTACGAAAAAATACAACAAAAACTGAAGAATTTAACAAATCTAATAAATGACTTTTTTATGTTCATTAAGTGAGACAGATCCCTCGAAATTAAAAAAGAAGTAAGGAAAATAGAACGAATTAGTCAAATGAGTTATTTTATGACTCATGACTAAACTCATGCGTGCGTTTTTCGTAACCCTGAATGATTCACTCATGAGTGAATATTTGAAATATTGTCAGTAGCTTATGAGTTCAAATATGACCCATGTGTTGTATTTTACTCTTTGTGAGTGGGTTTTTTCGAATCCTGTAAAATAGTGAGAAGTTTCAATTTATTTATTACGATCCCCGCATTAGAAAATATATTTCCTATCGAGAAAGAGTGACAGTTTAATTCAAATACCCCGAGTCAATGAACACATCATTTCACGATATTCCTTTTGAATCTCCCCGGCTTCATTTTCACGGAAGTCTTCTTATCTAGACAGTGTCACTTTCCTAAAAGGTCCACCCATCTCGTTCGGGGAATGATTTATCGATAAGTTTTCTCCTGCCATGTATTTCAATATCAGGGTCTCAGGTTATGTCATTTATTCGAAGGAGGGAGGACCCAGGTCCTGTCTCCCTTATTGAATTTTTTTTTCCAACGAAGCGAAATTCTTTTGTATGTTAACGTTCTCTTGACCGAATTAAACGAATGCAAATTCGTAACGAAACAAACAAACAGTAATGTTACGAATGTAATTAAACAGGGAGCTAAATGAAATATTTGAGATACTGCTTACTAGATGCAAATAAAACGGCTTTTCATTTTACTTTATTAACCACTCCCGTTTAAAATTGTAACGAATTCAAAGAGGCAATAATATCCTTTCAGGCAACACTTCATTAATCTTGCTGGAATGATTTCCAGCCCCCCCATGCCTCTTTTAAATAAATATTAAAACTAACCCTTTATTTGGTCCTTAACTACATACTTCTTGTATTTCATTTTAGTATTTTTCTTCTTGTTTAATTAACAGAAAAGAAGTTTTATTGAAAACAGCTACGACAAACATTCACTTTGGTGCGAACTGAAACTTTTTCGCCAATTGACATTAACGGTTTTAAGTCATTAAGAGTTTGAAAGGCAAATTGGGAAAATTTCGCCGATTCCTTCGAAGTTGCCGAGCGTAAATAATTATTCTCGTAATAAAAAATGGGATTAGAAGATCCCCCGTAAGCTTGTCTCGGGCAACTTTCGAAAAGCGGCTTAACGGTTATTTAGGCATTCAGTCCACCGACAAGGGACCTGAAAAAACTCGGGGCCTATGTATCTTCCGGCGGCTCGTAATTTAGAAATTCTTTTCTTTCTTTCCTTTTGGAAAACGTGCAAGATCGTAAACCCACCACCTATTTAGGTAAATACTCGGGAGAGCCCCGGGAAAACAAATATTTATGGACGTGGAAGAAGAAGGAGAAGAAAAAAAGCGAATTTATTGGCAATTTTATTTTAGTGATGGACCGTTTTTCGACGAACTCTTTGAACATTTTGAGTAAATGTTTTCTATTGAAAACGTTCTTTAGCACGACTAGGTATTTAAGTATGCATAAGCATTTTCTCTATAATTTCCTGTTTCTGTTTTACATTTCTGTAACGATCCATTACAAAGAGGTTGTTTAGTAAATGATCACAGCACTTCATAGATTCAATTAAAGATTTCAACAAGTTTGAGGACTTTTAAATGGAATTTTGACCAAACTACTGAAAATGTGTTGAAAATATTTGAAATAGTACTGACATTGCTATATGGAACCACTTTAGAAGTTGTTCTTCCAATAACGGTAATTACAACTTTAATACTTTTGTCAGCAAATCATACTCAGCAAATAGAATCCAGTAAACCACGCATTTCATATCCACTTCAAATTCAAATTTCCAAAGCGATTGCAATGTTTATGAATAAAGTAGACTCTTCTCGAGATTCCCAATTTTATTGAAAACAATTCGAAAAATGCCCTTCTGGTCCGAGCCTAATATCTCAAAAACAATTTAGAAATCACAACTCTGGAAGTAAAACTATTTCTTTGAAGTTCAACAAATACATATTGGCAATATCTTGCTTCCGGCCGTTCGCCTAATATACGATTCTCCTCCCTCTTACATAGTCGTAACTTGTAACATAGCCGGCAAATCGGGGTGTTATTTATGAAATTCTTTTCCGGAGGGAAAATTCGAGGGGATAGCTTGATAGGAAATGATTTACCTTCAAACTAGATCCATAGAATATTACTTTTAATAAAACTATTTTTTTAAAATCTGTTAACAAATACATGGGTATGAGCAATATCAAAAATATTAGTTGAAAGCTTGGAGTTTTTAGGAATAATACCCCAACAGGGAACGACCCCTCGAAAATCCCATGATCCTAGGAGCAACTGCAGATTATTTATTGCGAGAGCGTGCGTATGAGTGGTCTTAGACATAAAATTATATCGCACGAGAATTGCAGTTTGCTCTGGGGAAATCATTAGTAGGATTTGATCTTTTTAAAGAAGTATATATTTTCAGTCTTACATTTAGCAAACACTCTATAAAATCAGAAAGTGAATTTTCTTTATTCAATGTCCTTTTTATAAGCGTGTTTTTCCAGAAAACGAATCCGAGATTTTACACGATCCCTTGAAGGCGTCTAAGACCTTAGTTCAGCAGTATAAAAATACCAAGGGTTCAAAAGAAACCTCGCATATTTTCGTAATAGATTCACCCTTGTTAGCCCCATGTCGACAACTCGCTTTTAAGAATACATCAGATTTCAACCCTCCCTTTATTTGTCCAGGCTATATGTAGAAACTGGACAGTTTAATCGTTCATATCGGACAACCAGACAAATTTCATGTCTTTTATTTATTTTTTTTTTACTTCTTCGACTGTAAGCGAAGCAAACAAAATAGTAAACCAAAATATGTGCCATTTGCAGTTATCCAGATTGTAAAATGCAATAATTAGAAATGATTTAAAACTATCAGTGGCGTGTCTCGAAACTATTAAAGTGCTACTTTTCCTAGCCAACATCTTTATAGTTGAGAAAATACGAGGCGATTACAGTTAAGTACTTTTGCATAGTTTCAGTTCTAAAGTTAATTTTGTCCGCACCGATAGGGTCGTGGGGGGACATTTTATGCAAATAGAATGCTATTTTGAATAAACAACGAATTTTCTTGTTTGGTTATTACGAGATTATGATCGATTAAATGACAGGTTTGGGTTTTTAACTGGATTTTTTAATGACCTGTTGAAAATGACTGATTATAAAAAACTCGGGTTTAGTTTAACTGTTAGTTTTAGTTAAAATTAGATGATTATTTAGATGGAAAGAGTGAAGAGGTACCTGCGGTTAATAATATTCATTTCTTGCCATTTTGTGGTCGGAAGAGAAGTAATATTTGAGGAACGAAAGCAACGTAAAATCTCAAAGGGAATTAATATCGTAGAAAGATTAGAGAAATGGTAAAATCCCTTGTTGTGCGGGTAAGACCGAATGAAATATTTAAGAAACGTAATATTGAAACCGAGCACACTTCTGACAGTAATAAATTCTTAGTGAGCCTTACGAGAGAATGCTTGCCTCCCTCTCTCTGTCTGTGTAAAACCTTTGTCTCAGAGTAAATAGTTTATTATGTAACCAAAAGAATGTGGTGTTTCTAAATTAATTTCGATTCTTCCGAAAGTCGACATTTCCTGATTTGCCACCTGCAAAGTAATTAGAGGGGGAAGGAATCCATTTCCTCTGATGGTGTAATCGAAATACAGGTCGTAAATATTTTATAGATAATAAATCCAGGCTAAAAATGCAGGGCCACAACGGTGAGGTCTCCCTGGAGATCTAGGGTAGGAACTAACGCCTTTGTGGGTAAACAGTTCCGCCCCTGATGCCGCACGATCATGTATTTTTTATCAGGTTTATTTTGTCAGACCTGCGTCGTTTTATCGTCCTACATTTTGCGAAAAAATTTGTTGGTTTTTGCCAGGGAAAAACGTGACATAATCTGTTTGTACTTGGAGACAAACCTTTCAAGTCGTCCCTTTAATGTAACGTCAAAATCGTAAAATCCAATCGAGTTTAGGACGACAATAAAGGCATTTGTTTTTGTTTTACATATTTTAAATTGACTTCAAGCGAACCAACAAACCGAAAATTGTCACTGATTAGTTTTGTAATTCGGATTATTTCAATAATATTGTTATCGTTTGGATTCGGATTTTGTTCCCTCCGGTGCAAGAACAATACAAATGGAATAACTGGCGCATGGAAACACGAACTGCAAACTGGTATGTTATTGAATAATCGTCCAATTAACACCGATTTTCCAAAATATTTTCAATATGTATGAATTTTGCATTGTATTTTACTAATTATAAACCAAAATTTAGTTTCAAATTGAAAACTTAAAGGAATCTATGTACAGTACGATGCCACGCAGTAAATGTGTTGTTCCAAGCTATTAACGACAAAATACAAAAGTTGTAAGTCAGGTATGTCCTTAAAACTATTCATTATATTTTTCATAAATAACTCAATATTTTATAGAATAGTCTTTCGCGTCCATCTATTGCTTTATAAGTAATACTATACATATATTATTCTAAATATTACTTTGGTATGTACAATAAATTGCTGTGGGTCTAACTAAATAAATATTTTAAATTAAGTTGCTATGTCCTCAACAAGCTGTAATATTAAAACTAGCCCTAGTCATCGCTAGTACATTGACATCAATTGCATTATTACAAATTTGACGTAATGATTGGATTATATATGAAAAATTCAATTGCGAAGACATGACTATCAAATTTTTCTCCGACAACTTTCGTTCATTTTAAATTTCCTCATGTGAGGCAAATAAAAACCTCAAATTGCTAAAATATGGAATTACAACATTTAGTGTAAAAAGCATGTTCCTAAAGTAATTTTATAACGACTTTAAAAAGAATAAATCACCGATACATCGACAATTGATTATCCATTTCTTGAGGATATCAACAGTCAATTAATCAAAAAACTTTCCAGAGGAAAAACTATCCTACATTCCTGACGGATGTTACTGGTCATTTTACTGATGAATTTAACTTGCAACACTATTATATTTATCAATGAACAGGGAACAGCTCCCTGAGGAGCTACACGTTATGGTGGTAATGGTCCCAATTCAAAAACAGTTTTAATTTATATGCTAAGTATTAAGCTCTCCCTAAATACCATTAAAGTCTTAATTGCACTAAAATTCCATTGGAGTATGCACCTGTTCGTAATTTTACCGAACAAAAAAAAACATGTTTTCATTATCTAAAATCGGGTTTATCTGGAAGGAACTCTAGTTAATCCAAGCAGTTTAATAAGGAAGGATATTCCGCGGAATTGAAACGGAAACTCATTACGTCCTATAAGAACTAACAATATTATTAAAGGCATTTCGGTAATAGGATTACCCCGAAGTTATACGTTAAAATACATTTTGAGCTCCGACATGTGAACGTTCGAGGCCACGATATTTATATTTGAGACGCTCATGCACGAAGTAAAAGGATATAAGGGGAAGAAAGAACATTATCCTAGATTGGGTAATACATTATGGATCTTTTAGTAGCTCGGTAAACAAACAGATATATGATTACAAAAAAATCATAGTTTTTACTGTTTACATACAAGTCGAATCAATCAGTTCAGAACTCTTACTGTCTCTGTTTTTATTGCCATTTTCGTGGGAGAGAAAATGTAGAATAAAAAACTGGAATAAGAAAAAGTAAAGGAAAAAGTCACATTTAAACTTGAGGGTTATAAATGACTGGTGTATTAGATTGGTTGGAGAATAAACTGAACTAAGAAGGTAGCGGGGCTCTGAAGGAATCATTATTTTGAATAACAGGGGAGGTTTTTTGAGATAAAAGTTAAAGGTTAGGGTGGGAAATTGAAAAATTGTTATCAATGTTTCCAGTATTTACGTGCTCAATTAGATTTTCTTACAAATAGATTCGCAAAGAAAATTTTATTAGGTGAACAATATAATTATGAATAGTGGGGAATGGAGATTAATACGAGATAAAATAGTAAAGTTTCAGATAATATTTTATACATTCTCGTATATTTAACATTGATTGCATCAGTTTTTCGACATTGAATAGGACATAATTTCTTTAACAATACTTCCTTGCAGATGTAACTACGAACCTCGAGGCGCGACGTTTAATACTTCAACTGTTAAGCCATTATTCAAGAGAAATCAAACGTAAACGTTCCGCTCGAATAAGTGCGTGAATACGAATATTGGCAGAATTTTGTCTTCACATAGACGTAGCCAAAGTTGAACTAAACATTCCTGTTAGAGTAAAGTACAATGGAATGTACGCCGCTGGACGACCCTTAAAAGGTGACACAGTATGGAACAATTTATACCGAAAACATACGGTTCGATTTCCTTTGCTTGGAAATTTTTGGGGAAATATTTGTTCACACTTCGATGACTGCCACACATCTGCGCCCTTCGACTATTAAGCTCAGAAAAGGAATTTTCTGATGTCGAAATGCGAAATCGCACATTTTATTTTCCCGAAAGTAAATACTGTTCAGAAGTTAAGTCTGAAAGACAATATTTTATTGCGACAAGGCGCGCTGTGACTTCCTTCTGCGTAATTTCGAGCATTCAGAATCGAGATTAAGCGGCCTAAAATAAACTACTTATTCAAATGGCTTTCTGCCGTTATATTCTAATCTGTTACAGCTTTTTGACACATTAATAACAAGGCGGCGCTAAAAAAATAATTAGAACCCCAGGAATAATGAGACTTCTTAAATTGAAAAAAATCCTAGTGGTCCAATTTAAATTTCTAATTAAAAACCTCCACTAACAAAGGTGGTATTCATTCTTTAACGAGGCCGACAGGAATCAACCCTTTTCCACGATTTACATCTTAATTTCGACAATTTGCATTCTCATCCCCCCCAAAAGGTTCTCTCGGTTGAACCGGCATCTACCAACTCTATAAATAAACCACTATCTTATCTGACTTTAAGGGATAAGGGTGACTTCTAGCGTAAAAGTGTCAATAGAAACTCCCATAGAGGAAGGTTCAGACCCTTACACGATTTGGGTGGGCAAAATTTGGCATATATTCTAGGAAATAACGGTTAATTTTGGATCTACGCCCATAAACAGAAACTAAAGAAGCTTTCTCGTTGTTTTTCTAGTTTGAAACCTCTATTAAAGCCCTATTACAAAACTTCTTATCATTTGGTTAACCTCGGTTAATCCCTAAAACACTATAGAACGAAGGGTCCGAACATAAAATTAAATTTCCCCAAAATCCTATGCAAGAGACCGTTTAAAATATGTCGTCTATATGTATATGAAGGTTCTCTAGTCTATTTGTTAAGGAAATTAGTGAAATTTATTATCTAGGAAGAATCTTTCAATTCCTAAATACCACTTTCAGCATCATAGGCCCTTCTAGGTCTAATGAAATAATTATGAGCGGTCCAGCTTTGGGCTCTTGGCTCACCAAACATCCATAAAATCAATTCCGGAAAGTTGAGTTCCAGTTCGTTCAGGTATAAAATCAACCGTTTGCCCTTTTGCCAACCCGTCTCGACTCTAAATCTCGCTCGCTGTATTGCGACAAGTGTCTCAAACTGAATCGTCGATCTTTTCATTTCAGGACTGGACTTTTGATTTTTAATTCATGCGAGAGACCGAGTACAACTTGAAATCAAGATAAACATCCAATTGTCCCTTTGTTTCCAAAACACTGAATTGGTCACTGGATATTGCATGAATATTGTTTAGTTCAGTCCTGGATTGGAAGGGCAAACTCAATGGGCCTCTCGAGACAAAATAAATTGACATCTGACACTAAGAATCGTAACTGATTTTAAGTCCTTCCAGAAAACGAAATTAAGTTAGACGATTCCATGTAGAAATTCTTATTAAAACGCCGTCCAGAGAATCGTTATTGTGATTAAAAAGCTAATTTCTTATTTCTAAATGTTGCAAAAGGGGTTGTATTTAATAAAAAGTTTAAGAAATTCATACTTTTAGTTTGAGTAGGAAATTTGAAACGCATTTGGTGTTTCAATCGTCTGCGAAATTAAGATAAACTGATAGGAAAGTATCCGAAACGCGAGGAGATGCATTCTAATCTATAGATAACGCTCAGATTTCCAGACACACAACAAAAGATTGAGGAACTGTGATTCAATTTGACGAAATTAAAGCCTTGAGAGTCGATTTACACATTGAACAGGGTACGTATTCTTTAAACGGACAGCGGAAGATTATTAAAAGAGGGGTAGGAAGGAAAAACCAAGCAAGAAAGCTAAACAGAAAGCCCCACGACAGTGTTGAATTATTTAAAAGCCTTCGCTCTGCCCGTCTGTGTTACTCGAGACTTTAATAGTTTATTTTTTAATTGGATATCGCACCAACGCTTTCCACCACCCCAAGTGGGTTAACTGTCTGTCATACGAGTCTTTCCATTTCGGCTCCATTAACGGAGAAATCCAGGAAAATATTAGATGAAACCAGGGCGGCTTATTTGCCAGAAGGGGGAGGTAAATGGGGCACAGATAAGACGAGGGCTCGAGGACGTTTCGCGAGAGTTCCTCTGATGTCTGATGCATTTTCGGGATTGTTCCAATGATATTAAGGAGGGCGGTATTAAGGGATCTCACGCGAACTTCGTAAATATTTACTGGAACTTCGAAATGAGATAAACAGCCCGATTAAATTTCAATTAGGATTAAGAGTGTTTATGCTTAAATTAGAGTGCAAATTAATATTGAAGTTGTTTTCACTAGGACTCTATGTGAGGGGAGATTATATCAGATTTTTTTAATTGCAATTGGACTTTATCATAGTTTAGCTATATCATTGGTGAAATTAAATATGCATTATGCTAGTATTGCATGGAAATTGTATTGCTATGCTTAGTTGGAATTATACGAGTGTAAGGTTAACGCCTTAAATTTAAATTAACAGGAAGATGACACATGGGAAGCAATCAATTAAATACGGGGCAGAGCTTCATCCAATTGTGTTCAATTTAGGATAAAAATATTAATTTTACCGAAGAAATGTAATCTGAAAAGTTTTAAAACAAACTTTCAGGGAAAACGAGTTTTTTTTATATTTCTCTATTTTTTAGTTTCTGTTTTAAGAAATTCCATTTCAGAATAAAAAAGATTATTCCAGAAGTAACTCGTACTAGAACTTGAATATAGGAAAAAATGGAGCAACATCTTAATACCTTCTTTTACTATTCTTAGGGATTAATACGAAAAAGCAGTTGTTTAAAGAAATTTTTATCAAATGGGCGATAAAGTAACACAAAAGTCAAAGCAAATAAGCCAAAATACGTTAGAAAATGATTCCGTTTTTGGATTTTACGATTTTCTTCACAAATACGAAATTGAGTAAATTTCTAAAGAACTCTGTTTCTCATTTTCGATCCCTTAGACAATTCTCGAGTTTTCATAATTAATTTGGGAGACCCCATATAATAATATTTCAGACGGTGTCCCACATAATGCTTTTTTGAACAGAAATAATATTATTTTCAACATTTACCACTGGTAGATTTATAGTGGCAATAAAAAGTTTTTAAATCTAACCTTTTTAAAAACTTTTGAAAGTTTGCCCACGTGTAAATTCTGCTCCAAATAATTATAATAATGATGATACTTGCATCTCCCACAAATACGAATCGTGAAGAAAACTTTAATTGGTTATTGGTTGCTTCAGGAAATTTCATTAAATTCGCCCAGGAAAAAGAGAGGACATTTAATCGAAATTTAGCTTCTCATGTTGATTAGTTCAGGGTTAATATGATAAAATCAAATGCGAAGAGACAAAAATGTTTATTTATGTAGAGATTTTCAATTCGTTTTCAAGCCCGAATAAAGTCTCTAAGCCAATCAAGTTGATTGATATGGAAAATTCAAGCTTTTTCCGCAATTTAGCAAAATTTTCTTTTTGATGTAAGTAAACAGTCAGGAAATAAATTTTCAAATATGTGTACGTTTATGCCTAGAGATTTCCATAATAACCACTTTTCAAAGTTTGTTTCTTGTATTAAAACGGCTAAAAAGGGGGAATCACTTTTCATAATCGAGGGTTCGAAAAAAATATTTCGCTGAAATCCCCTCCGCTCGATTGTTTAAAATTCATTATTCTTTCAAATCGGGAGGTACTATTGCGATTTTTCGATATCCCTTTAGTAATAATAATGGCATTTACAATTTATCCGAAAAAAGAGCTCAATCACTAATAACTCTTTCAGAAAACCGACACGATAATAGCATTGAATGCAACTTTACCCTTCAGGAAATAATACCCGAGCCCATAAGCGTCCCTTGTATGCATCAGGGATTTATCGAGAACCAAGCAAGGGTCGCGTATTCGATTATTGAAAGAAGGGGATCCTTCGGAAAGAACTTGTTACATAGAAAATTTTATTCTTTAAGAAAATTTCCAATCTCCAATTTGAACGTCAAATATGTTGTCTCTTAACTAAGTAATAAAATATTCACGTAGTAGCCGTTGAGGAATATTAAGTGTCTTGAAAACCTTTAGGAGGTCTATTAATTAGTAACATTAATGAGCTTCCTTGGGTATAATGGAGCAGTGCAAAGGAAAACTCGCTGAAAATGACCGAAAGAAAAGAACCGATTTTACGGTTATCTATTTAATTAAATTCTTAATTATTAATCGATCGTTTAGTGGATATTTTAGACATTTTTCTCTTGTAAATTTAAGCAGTTTCCAGAAAATTTAATATTACCTGACTAATTAAATTTTGCATCACCGCCTAGCAAGAAAGAAAATATATTTTGCCCAATAAAGAGTGTTTTTAATCGGAAAACAGTATGTATTGAGTAACGAGACCAAAAAGACACTTTTTATTAAGAAGAAAGTGTAAGATTTAATTTAAAAAAACGCCAAAAATACGGTCCTGTTCAGAGGAACTAGTCCAACAAATTGCTTGCAATAACTATCTGGTTTCGGTCACCGAGTCACACAGCCGAACCATTGGAAACTTATGGGCCACACTTTAGCCCGGCGCCGTCTTCCTGACATTTTTACTGTGGATCGTTGGAAAAAGTATTACCATTTTATACGTGGAAAATCGGCAAGACTATTAGGAACCCGAGTGGAGTCCATATTTTAATAACATCAGAATGACACTACAAAAGTGACTCAAACATCGATTTATTAAAGAAATATCGGTACGATTATCTCGTGATTGATTGCAAGTAGGTGCAACATGAAATGACCGTTTTGATAAATATGTTGTATTATTCTTTTGAAAAATATTAAAATGTCTACGTAATTGCACAATGAAAAAATGGAAATATTTGAAGACCTTTCTTTTTTCATCTACCTATCTATTATTACCTTTAAAAACTCTGTTACATAGAAAGTGAGTAAAATACAAGATTTGGGAGAATTATACATGTGTTAGTAAATATTCGTTTTGTTTGNCCAAAATAAAACAAAAATACTTTTAAAGGACTTTTTATGTTCATTTATTGAAATTCATATCTTTTCCAAAATTTTTTAGATCGTTCTAAAAAAATTAAATTAACGTGTAATTATAATATAACAACGATAGAAAAAAGGTCAAGACATTGATTGTTTATGGGACTTAATTAAATTGAAGATGTCATGTTTGGGAAGCTGTGCGACCACGGACGACATCGGAGGTTTATAACTTGTCATTACCATGCTCTCGGAGATTTCCTAGCACTTGGCGTCTGGGGCATCTGAATTAATTTCGGCACTGCGTCCCAGTCGAGTTCCCTCCTTTCTCTGGTAAGCAATGCCCAATTAAAAAAGACATTTTTTACTTCTGGTAAACGAAGGTCTTTAGGGTACAAAATTCTGGTAAAATTAATTAACTATATATTATTATGAAGAAAAATGTGAAGTCCTTGAAAAGTTCAAAGCAATATGAGGGCATTTTGAAAAGAGGGGCCCGGTTATTACTATGGAAAGTTTCTTTCGAGGGAGGCAAGGGTCTTGGAAAGTTTGTTTGACGTGACGTTCTAACCTGACTGCCGCCGCCACCGTTGCCGCCGCCGCCGCGGTCTGATTCCTCATTATGTAATTACCATTCCCATCCAAGTTAGTTGACTTCGAAATAATGGTCCCGAGAAACTGCTACTGACGGATATGTATTGTCGTAGAAATAACGGCCTGTGTGCATCCAGTCTGGAACATTAACATTGTCTACCTTATTGTGCCACGACACGACAATTCCAGATCTGCTTTAGTGATTCTTAAGTTACACTAGACCCTAAAAGATTACAATTATTAACTATAATAGATTTTCTGTTTGAACTCCTCTCAAGCTTTCCTCGAGGCGATGGACTTCTATCCAATACGGAATCCTTTCAAGTTTCAAGGACTCGCCGAAATAATAATAATGTTAATTCAAAATTTGTCCGGCAAACTCGATGACAAATCAATTCAATCTAAATCCGGTTATCCCTTTGACTTTGATTCTGGACAATTTCGATATAGCTGTGCAGATTGGAAAGAAAACACCCGAGTCCTGGTGCTCGGAATAACAAAGGACAAAATAAACGTTTGCTTTTCCTTTGTAAAGACTAAACCGAGTCGACTGTTTCCGGACGCGGCGATTCGACTTCGCCTAATCGATTGTCAGAGTTCTTCCAGCCATCAAAAAGGGGAATTGAATAACGTATCCTCTTGAATTATTCTAATAATCGATGCTAAAGGTCTTGTCATAAAACTAGTCTCTCTTCATTTGTATGCCACAAATCTTTCACAAATGCGCGACATGGAATCACAATAGTAAAGATTAATGTAGAACGTTTTCGCCATATTTTGAACAAAACGATTATGATGCAATCCGTGTGGTTTTTTTTAAAGAAGTTGCAATAATTGCTGGTATGATATGAAACATTAAATGGTGGAATTGTAAAAATATTCCCATAACATTAATTTATGCTGCATTAAATCCGTTTTTGCGATACTGAGAAATATTTATAAAATATTGCTCTTCCATTTCTTTGTTTTGTTATATTTTTATTGCCCTGTAGATCCAAATCAGCCATGCTATTATTTCATATGTATGTTTTATAAGCCAATGTATTTAAACTATTTCAATTCGAATTTCCGCATAGTTTATTCCAAACTATTCTAAGATCACATTTGGAAATTTGTAAACAGCATTCTCGCTTACTCACAATAAAATATTAAAGCTTGACAACATGTTCTAGAACAGCGGTTCTCAAACTTGTTTTCACGTTTAACACGAATTGCTTACAATCAGGGAATTAAAAAAATAACTGATGGCATGGTACAATTTAAGACTTGACGTTTTACTGATAGTACGCGTACCACGATTTGAGAATTCTGTTACAGTGAAGTGACCGTTGAGCGAAGTAAAGAAACTAATATATCAGTGATTTTATGTATAAAATTAGGCGTTCGCAAATTCGTTTCTAGATAGGTACACAAATTTTTTTTCCGATGAGCCCAAACACACTTGGGTCAAATGGATTAGACAAATTACAATTTGCCTAATTTTTTTTAATTTGAATCATTTTTCCTCGCTTGCATGTGAAATTATGCAAATGACACTCTGGACAAAAAACGGTCAATGTTTTCTTTTTATTTCTCAGAAATTCCCTCGATTAAGTACTGAAAAATTAAAAGCAGGCGTTTTTGATGGACCCCAAACAGTTCGTTTAATTAAAGGCTTCACTAATATTGAGACATCTATGACTGAAGTTGAACAATTTGCGTAGAAATCTTTTCTAGCGGTTACATAAAATTTGCTCGGAAATTACAATGCTGACAACTATGTAAAATTAATTGATAAAATATTTCATCACTGAAAATTTAGGCGGTAATATGAGCAGAAAAGTACACTATCTCTATAGTCCTATCGATCACTTTCAACATAACCTAGGAAATCTTACAATTAGCGGAGAACAAGGAGAACGCTTTCACCAAAATGTAAAAACAATGGAGAACAGGTATCAAAGCAGATTGTACATTCATAAAATGGCAGACTATTGCTGGGCTTATGTGCGATTTTATCCAAAACAAGTTCCCTCTAGAAAATCACTTAAAAGGCCATTTCTTTACGTAGAATTTTAAAATAAAGCCATAATTTTGCAAAATGCATTTTTTTCTATGTGAAAAACTAGAGCTGACAGAAAAAAAACCTACGAGATTTGTAACATCATTTTATTAGATTTACTTAAAATCAGATGTAAAGTCCTAGGCTCCAAAATATGTGTAGGCCTCTGTTATCGATGCAAATTGTTCGTCAATACGAATATTCGATAGTATAACAGGCGATTAGTTGTGGATTTATCAATTTCCAAACGAAAATGCATCAATTAAAACTAAACGTACGTGTAATATTGAAAAAAAAATGTTTGCTTCTTTTTTTTCTGCCAGTGATTACATAGTCATCGGATTTCGAAATAAAACTGGCTTACGCGGATATGTTTTGTACCTTTTGATGAAAGTATTAGGTATTTTTCCCAACAAAAAAAATTTTCAAAATATTACAAAATTGTCAACAATGAACTCAATACATTCTTAAAAGAAAACTTACCACTCTATCTCTATAAAATTTCCACATTTTTTCTAATTAGTTATTTGAACTTTAATAGAGTTCTTGTGCTGTACAGCTGTTTAAAAAAGAAACATTTAAATTTTCAGTTTTTCTAAGAGACAAGAAATAACTGAAACTATCATCGGAAAATTTATTTTTGATTAATATTTTCTTAACTAATTTTCCAGGAGATCAATAAAGTTGTCCCTAATAACGGTTTAACGGTATGTATACAAAACTACAGTTTTTACAACCAATTTAATGATAACATGATTGATCGTTACAAATACAAACTATGTACAAACAATTGATTGTGAAAATTAATGTTGTCTGAATAGTGAATTGGCACGGTTATTTGTTGCCCCGGCAGCCATTCCTAAGTTTTAGTACAAGATGGTAATTAGATCTACCACGAAAGCCGCACTTTGTTGTCTGGAATCGTGTAAAGTTTCGGTAACACAACGCTCTTCTTACTAACTTTTGCCATCCCCCAATCAATTGCAACATTGCTAGGGTAATTCGACTTCTGCATTACCATTTTCTATGTCACACACTGTATTTTTATTTTTAATCTACAACTAATCTCCTGGTGTATTATGACAAACGAGCACATGTACCGCTTTGAATTGAATTTTAGATTAACCACCACAGATGCACTTGAATTTTAACTAAAACGTTTTCAATGGGGCCCCGATTTGTCCTTTCAAGGAACAACGTGATTGATTGGTGGCGTTTGTTTTAATGTTGCGAGGGTGAACTTTATTAAAATGAACCGCAAGTGTGCTTATACAACCCCAGCCTCGTTGCATCACCGTTACTGGGCTTTATTAAACACCATTTTTTATACCTTTACGATTTCATTCGCAGAGATTTGACAAGAAAGTGATGGATGACATGCCTCTTGCAAAGATGGTTAGTTCATGAGCGGAGTTTTAAAGGGGATGTTACCATGTCGGTATCGATTATGGCACTGAAGAGTGTTTTGTATTTTAAAAAAATTATTTCCCTTCCATTTTCACAGGGATTGTCATTTTTGTCTTTGAAAAATTCTTTTAATAATTTTCATTTGATCACGTTCTGTTCCATATTCAATTGTCTGTCGAGTGGAGATGGTAACGTAATCAGCTTTTCTAGGCGAACGAGCAATGGAAAACCAAAAAGAGCAATGCAAGTGGGTATAGCCGCAAATACTCTCAATATAGATTTAATTCTCACTGAATGTTTCACGTTTCGCATGAAAACTCTTTTGTAGCGAATTTTTTTATTGAATTTTCATCAAACGAGAGAACGAGAGCTCGTTTCAGTGAAGAGCGTCAACCGGGAGAAAATTTCACTTTCAAAAGCAAATAATTGCCCGGATTTGTATTTCGAATGAAATGAAACTACGTGCTTAGTTTATCGTCACACCTCTCCCTGTCTTTCTCTTTCTCTCTCTCTCTCTCTCTCTCTCTCTCTCTCTCTCTCTCTCTCTCTCTCTCTCTCTCTCTCTCTCTCTCTCTCTCTCTCTCTCTCTCTCTCTCTCTCTCTCTCTCTCTCTCTCTCTCTCTCTCTCTCTCTCTCTCTCTCTCTCTCTCTCTCTCTCTCTCTCTCTCTCTCTCTCTCTCTCTCTCTCTCTCTCTCTCTCTCTCTCTCTCTCTCTCTCTCTCTCTCTCTCTCTCTCTCTCTCTCTCTCTCTCTCTCTCTCTCTCTCTCTCTCTCTCTCTCTCTCTCTCTCTCTCTCTCTCTCTCTCTCTCTCTCTCTCTCTCTCTCTCTCTCTCTCTCTCTCTCTCTCTCTCTCTCTCTCTCTCTCTCTCTCTCTCTCTCTCTCTCTCTCTCTCTCTCTCTCTCTCTCTCTCTCTCTCTCTCTCTCTCTCTCTCTCTCTCTCTCTCTCTCTCTCTCTCTCTCTCTCTCTCTCTCTCTCTCTCTCTCTCTCTCTCTCTCTCTCTCTCTCTCTCTCTCTCTCTCTCTCTCTCTCTCTCTCTCTCTCTCTCTCTCTCTCTCTCTCTCTCTCTCTCTCTCTCTCTCTCTCTCTCTCTCTCTCTCTCTCTCTCTCTCTCTCTCTCTCTCTCTCTCTCTCTCTCTCTCTCTCTCTCTCTCTCTCTCTCTCTCTCTCTCTCTCTCTCTCTCTCTCTCTCTCTCTCTCTCTCTCTCTCTCTCTCTCTCTCTCTCTCTCTCTCTCTCTCTCTCTCTCTCTCTCTCTCTCTCTCTCTCTCTCTCTCTCTCTCTCTCTCTCTCTCTCTCTCTCTCTCTCTCTCTCTCTCTCTCTCTCTCTCTCTCTCTCTCTCTCTCTCTCTCTCTCTCTCTCTCTCTCTCTCTCTCTCTCTCTCTCTCTCTCTCTCTCTCTCTCTCTCTCTCTCTCTCTCTCTCTCTCTCTCTCTCTCTCTCTCTCTCTCTCTCTCTCTCTCTCTCTCTCTCTCTCTCTCTCTCTCTCTCTCTCTCTCTCTCTCTCTCTCTCTCTCTCTCTCTCTCTCTCTCTCTCTCTCTCTCTCTCTCTCTCTCTCTCTCTCTCTCTCTCTCTCTCTCTCTCTCTCTCTCTCTCTCTCTCTCTCTCTCTCTCTCTCTCTCTCTCTCTCTCTCTCTCTCTCTCTNTCTCTCTCTCTCTCTCTCTCTCTCTCTCTCTCTCTCTCTCTCTCTCTCTCGGTCCCTCACACTCACCGGTATTTAATGGGATCCGAAGGCATTAAATTTTCGTTTATGAAAGCGGATTAATATTTCATCTACCTGTGCCTCGAATCGGATAAAGGCTTGCATCAAGCAAAAAGGAAACTTTTCAATGTTTCATTGGACGAAGCAAATTCTGAAAACCGCTACGGGGATGGGCAAAAAGCGATTGAAAAAATTACGACCGTTTTAAAAAATGAAACTTTCCCGAATATAAATTATTATCGGAAAAGTTTTATCACTTTTCAATGTCCTTTTATACTACAAAGATTTGCTTCCTAGCTTCCTGGTGCGGGACAATGCGAAGCCTTCCAAAATGGGGTTTCCAGGAAGAACTATTCCGAGAGCCGGGTTACTTAAAAGTCGCGATTCGAACAGAAAAGACCATTAATTTTGCATTTTCTTTATTCATCATTTGTAAAACTAATAATAATGTGGGCTTTTGTAATTTTATGTCTTTAGCTCTTTTATTTAAAGTTGCTTAATTTCTTAGTTGTACACAAAGACCATATCTTTTTATTGTTTTTAAGTTATTTTTCGAAAGCATTCATTTTCCATTAGTCTGAGTTGCAATTATACTTTTTGAATACTTCTGTCTGGTGTATTTTCACTAGACCTTGTCAGATATACTGTTTTTGCAAACTCTGCATCGTAAGGTCACTTTATGAGGAAAAGCAGCACACATAACTAGGGACTTACATAAGTCAATATTTGTCAATCACAACTTATATTATTCCTGTAATATTCTATTGATTATTGATATTCAAGTTGAATTAAGTTTTGGCTGAGCAAGACGAGCTAGACTTTCTACTACATATTTCCTTATATCTCTTTGATATTGATTTGCCATGTCAATTTGTCAATCACAAAAACAACTATTTGCCTATAAAATTATAAGACCATTGAATATATCAATAACTTATACCTTTTGTTTCTAAACTTATAAATCAGTAGGATTTTAATATAGGTATTTTTTCTAATAATAGGTTCACTTGTTGTTTTCCGTAATGTATATTATACTAGCTTTTTTCTGTATCTCTATTTTGAAGAAATTAACGAAAATAATTTCCAAAATTTTCCACTCTCTACTCTCTACTCTCGCGGTACATATGAGATAATATATCTAAAAAGCGACAACGTAACGTTAAATATGACTCAATTTCATCTCCCTACGTCCCGAATTTCGCTGGCTAAGCTTTTACAACTAGAGTTAAAACAATTTCAACTTAATATCTCCCCCGACTGGTCAAATAACTCTTAATTACCTGGCCCGAAACCCATATTAAAGTCGCGTTATTAAATTATATACCCGGAAGTCCAGTTCGTATTGTGATGAGGTTTGCATAACAATTCGTGAAATGTATATTTCTCCCATCTACTTATTAAATTTTGCCTTCATGAACGATTAAATTGTTTTTGCAAAATACAAATAAGAGAGTTTTTATATTGGCGTTAAGTCCGTGCCTTTTTGGTGCGCACCTGCACACCTTTTTCCAAATGAAAATTGTCACACATGGGGATTTGTTTGAACGTAACTCTTTTTCCACCTGGAAATCGTTATTTAATCGTGGAAACGTGGTGTTAAAGGGAAAAGCTAGAAAATTCCTTTGCAATTTCGTTTAAATACCATTTGCTGCTGGCATTCCTAACTGAGGGGGAAGCAAAAGTAATCTTGGTAATCAAATAAAGTGAAGATAATGGCCAAGTGGCCTGCTCTTTGTCACCTAACAAAAAACAATCTGATCGTAGTAATGTAATAAAAAAGTTATATAAACAGAAGGACAATCCAAGATGAGATTTTTTATTAAATTATTTGTTCGCAATATCGCAACAGGAATAATTGAAAAGTACCGACGAAAAGATCTAAATAATCTAATGGCGTCAATTTAAGTGTACACCTATTTGCTTTTAGCTGGTGAAACTGAACAAATCGTTCTTTTAACACTTTACATCACTTGGCTATCATGGTTTTTTCTCTTATTTCGTCTGGCAACGTGTTGGTAACTATTTTAAGTCTCTTGTCCCGTTTTAAGATCAATAAAAAAAAACGAAAGCAAAATGCATTGCGCCATACAAAACCCGGACATTAAATCTTTACCATGGGCCATAAGACAAGACAGACGCTCTCCCGAGGATTGTCGATGCAAGAAATAAAATCGCACACCGCTATTTCCTATTTAGGTAACCCATCAGTGTCTCAAAGTTAAGATTTACTGGCCGCCTAAGTTTTAATACGGTTTCACGGGTGGAATTGCCCTGTTTCCCAATTTGAGAACGAACTTTTTCCAAGAAACAACAATGGATTGATGACGATGGAAATGAAGTAATGTGACTTATAAAAATAAATGCTCTTTAATGGCCGATCGCGTGTCAAGGAAACTCAGCCTTTGACAGACTTAAATAAATTTTTAAATAGAGATTATAGAGAATTTTTCCTTAACGTTGTAATAAAGAAAGTCGTTAAGTGACCGTACGTGGACATACCCTCGTATTAGGTCATGTATATTACGTTCCTATTAATTTTCTTTATTTTTTCTTTTGTCTCTCGGATAAAATATCTTCATTATTAATAACTTTGCGGACCAAATTATATTGTATGATTCTTCAATTAAATTCATTTAAACAAATTATATTGCAATTATATTATTAATATTTTATAGATTAAAATAATAAATTGAAGTTTTACCGGCGATTCAGTAGGAGTTAATTTCAACTAATGTTAACTTTTGACAATGTTACCATTAAACTATTGATGGCACGTATTTTATCGACCCCAAAGATGCGAAATACGGTTAATCCTACAATAGTCCGACAAATTATAAACGTCCTATTAACTTTTATATAAAATTAAGCTTTTTTAGTCATCAACTACCGGCACGATAGTCCCCATGTTAGGTGTTCCAGTTTTTTTATTCAATCACAGATTACTGGATAAATGATATGCAAATAATATAAAAATTATATTCCTTTGTTTAAAAAAAATACAAATTATTAACAGCACATGACAAATGATTTAGTTCTTAGGGAAACGGGTGTCGTCCTTCTAGGTTTTTCGATTAGTTTCAAAGTTAAAAATGCCCATGGACATTAATTGAACGGGACCTATGCTAAGTGAAATGCATAAAACACATAAATTTCCCGTCACGTGTTTCACTTGCAGGAAACCGGTTCCTGCTTTATCCTCGATAACACCTGGTTCGGACATAGATCAGGCTCAACCGCAACCCTGTCATGACAAATCCTAGAGCGCGTCACCATTGAGGGCGAGAACGTTTAAATATGTCGCCCAGGAGGCCGCAAACACGTAGTGCAGCCATACCGATTTCAACATTTAAGTGACCTGACGTACCTCCTGTACCTGATGTCCCGAAAATTAATACCTGTCCACTTGTTCGGACGCGACGAATTCATTATAACGTAATGGATGCTTTCACGGAACGCGTTTTCCATTGTTTACTCGGTCATTTGTCAGCGTAATATTCAAATTATATGAGAGCCTATTGTCGTCACAGTCATGCATGCTATGAGCTTCAATATCAATACAACTGCCAGTTAATTTTTTTTAGTTTCTCCCTTGACAGAGGTCCATGTTCATTAGAAATTTGAGGCAACAGTAATTTATCTTTTGTTATGAGACCAACTGGCAAAAGTCATTTCGGAGTGCATCAAGCAAAGGGGTTCACCCTTAAACTGTGCGTCAGCATTTTTTCCCTGAAACCATATTTGATTGTTATAAATTTCTATTTTCTCGTTGCCTCGTCATCAATTGCTCAACTTTTTAATTATAAATATTAACAAACCCTTTATCAGAGAACAATGTTTCCAATTTCAAAAGGCTATTAAGTATGCGGTGGTTTCTTGTGGTTTTGGTGGTGAACGTTTCGCGCACATCGAGGGGCCTAAGATGACGATATAACTTCGCCTTAAATCCAACCAAATGGAGACGAACGACCAGCGCAAGAAGTGAGTTTGATACTCCATACAACTGTGTTATATAGATAAGGTGTAGATGAATTTACATTCGGTTGCTGCCTGGGCTGCGATCATAAAACATTTATGTTCGATGTTCTATAGGAGAAATTTGTATTAAATGAAGTTCTTGAATTCGCAATTTGTACCCTTTAGAAAATATTCGGGACGAAAAATGAAAAGTTAGAAGAAAACTACGCTCTAATCGCTATGACATATATTTCTCATTAAAATAATGCATGTTTTTCAGTTGACAAAGGTTTGTTTTACATTTCGCTTTATCTTTTAACATAATGCGGCAATCGTAAGTTTCGTGTCGGTTGGCAATTAACGAAATGAATTTAGCTTAATCAAGAAGTATGTTTGCTAAAGTTGGCATGTGAACGACAAAGCCATCTACACGTTTTGCAATTAAAAAATATATATCCACCACTTTTGATGCAGATTGTCATATGGGAAACAAATGGAGTAGAGTTTCACTGTCAGACTTCAAGCTCTTAATTAAAAATAACGCTGAAAGACAGAAAGTATCATTAAAAAAGTTTTCTCATAAAAACTTTGCCCTGCAACCCCCATGATACAAATTTAAATTAAAACCTAGCCGACAGTTTTATATGGTGGCCTGAGAAGTTTCGGACACCTGAATTGCTGCTAATCAACTCCTAAAATAGGTAGAAATTTTTGGTGACAGTTTATGAAAGGCGAGAGATCATTTTTTCACTTTAACATTTAAAAAAAAGTGATTTTTGCGTTGCTTTGGCTCTCAAAGATAATTATATTTAAAGCTACACTAATGAAGATAATTCTTCCAGTATTTAGACCGACAGAAACGCTCTTAATATTTCTTAACTTGATTCCCCCTTAAGATTGAAATATTAAATGACATTAAATATGATATTTCGTGCGGTCAGTAGCGGGGACACACACGCGTTCAGATAAAATCGGGTTACATGTTCGAAAAGACTAATAGTGCCGTAATAAGATAGCTTTTTCGTGTATTTAAACGAGCTTAATGGACGCTTAGGGAGACAGGTTCGTTCCATCATTCAAACAAAGAAATGTTTTATATTTCCTAATCATATTTCTTTTAATTAACGCACAAAGTTCCGGTCGTAATGCAGACATTTTTTTCTAGACCACAAGATTGCACAGTCATGACAGCAGATTTTTCCTTCTTTTTTCCTCCTTTTGTGCGGGCCTTGTTTACTTTGACTTTTGCTGGTAGTAGTAATAATATGAAAAATCTCTTTTGGAATTCGGTTTCCTTGATTTATAGTTGCTTATGTGAACGCGTGTTTTTCTGAAGGAAAATACGTCATTAGGACGCCTATAGTGTAATTATAAGAGGAGGAGAAACTTAAATGTAAACGTTTTAATAAATCATTCGGAAAACACACATATCTCCCGTGTTTATCTTAAGGTAGATTAGGAAAATTTATTTCATTTGTATTTAAATAATTCCACGCCTTCGGAGGCTGCGAAATAAATTAATTCAGATTTATTGCAATTTTAAGACTCCCCTGAGAAAAGTGCTTAGATACCTATATAGTATAGATATCCAGCAATTCTTGTTTCACAACAAATACACGGGAAAAAGATATTTTTGTAACGAAAATAAACCGCTTACTGCAAATACTTAATGGCTATCCTACTGAGACTCAACTGCTGCTTTTCCCCAAAGAAAGCGTACAACTATCATAACGTAAAAAGGCGTTAACTTGGCTTCCTGATGACTTTCTATTCGTTCTATTCATAAAGAAAACTCTTAGGGTGACTGTAAATATGTAACCCTCTAGGAAAAATAGCAGGAAACTATCACACAATATAAATGTTGTGGCCCTTAAAAAATAATGATAATATACTCCCCCTAAATACAGTCTGCTGTTAAATTCGGGTGATTCTTCTTTCTCGAAGGCATTATGTCATGTCACTTGTCGAATTAAGTGAAACTACAATGAAGCGATAGAGTCGCGCTCTAAACTGGGTAGCTATCGGAATAATAATTAATCTCGGAATAGTGGAGTCGTATAATGAGGGTTCGTGCAACAAGGTCCCTAACTAGATAAACGTCTGTCATAAGGTTATGACGTAAAATGGTCGCTGAGAAAGTTAAAACAACAAAATTAATCGTACAGATTTCCGAACGATGATTGTGATAGTCGAACAACAACAATGCAACGGACCGTTTCAAGACCTCCCATCGACACCACGGCCGCCATCAATGTTGTTCAATGCCATGATGAAGATGTTTCGAGAAACCACTCCTTTCTCGGTCGTGACAACGTAAATTAGAAAATACCGTTGCTTAATGGTCAAACTACAAAGGAAATGGATTTTTTAAAAGAGAATTCATGGGATAATTAAAGGAAACAAATATATTCTTCAAAAGTTGTTGAAAAAAAATATCAAATGTGACAGTTCTAAGATTCGATTTTTAATCAAAAAATGTAATTTTGTTAATTACTTTCATTTTATGTTGTGCATTAAGAAAATAATGTATTTTGTCAAATCTTACCATTTTAGAAATAATGCTTTTATTGGATTTCGAACTTTTTTTAAACAAATTATAAAACATATTTTTACAAAGTTTGTGGCTTTTAAGACCAATAATTATTTTAAAAAATACGTATTTTTTTTGTAAACTAGTGTAATTTCCCATACTAAATTATTATTATGACAATTTTTACAATTTTCTATCCAATGAGGAATGTATTTTTATTGTTTTCTTAATGGATTTATTGTAAATTGGAATACAGAAATCCTATTCATTTTTATAAAATTACATGTTTATTCGGTAACTCCCAGTATTTTAACGATGGAGAAACAACCTTGATACTAATGGTAATTCCTAAATCAGATCGAGTAAATGTGAAAATAATTTTTTTGCGGTTAGTTTAGGATGGGTTTTACCGTTGTTGGGCGGAAATTTATGAATTTTCATGCAGTTTATCGTGTTCATGTCCGATGGGCATTTTCAGGAACCGCTCTATCATTTCGCTGAACTATAAATTTTTCATTTTGCTCCCGAAAAATTACATGCCCGAAAAAAAGTTATTGCATTCGTAGATTTCTCCTACATATAACATGGAAATAAAAAACTTTGACCATACAAATAATGTTTTTAAAGCGAGCAATTTAACAGAAGGGTGAAGTAAAATACAAATCGGATGCAATTAAGAAAACAGAAGAGAAAAAAAATATATATATAAATTTCCGTATTAACCAGTTTAACTGTTCGCATAATGAGTTTGTAAACTGCAAACGCTGTTCGTAATTTATCTTAATTTACTACAGTAAGAGATGTTCACTGGAGGCGACGTTTTCAGTTTACGGATTTAATTTAAATGATTTAGGTTCTAGGTGTCAAAACCATTTTCCAAAGGCGAGATCATAAAATTATTGATTCACCCTCCGTTTTTGATCCGACACACACACACGTCGGTGCATGGACGCATATAATCGCTTTGGAAAAATTTTAAACACCATCAAAAGGGAGCTTATGCCAGACATGACTCACTATATCGCGTATGTTTAGCCATGCATGTATTACTGCGTGCGATCCTGAAAATTCTCAAAATTAAAAAAAATATTAGTGTCCGTACTAATATAATAAAGGCACTCCAGCGGCAATTCACTCTCTTCTAGTTTATCTTTGGAAAATGGGTCTTGGCCGGGCATGTGCAATATTTTGGTGCAGCATAAAGATTTAATTAAGCCGCTTTTAGAGCCTCACGTCCACGTTATAAAGGATCATCCTTTAAATGAGCTTAATTGATATAGAGGGTTTTATCTTCCTTGTACAACGCGGCTTTAATATAAAAGAGTACTGTGAGTGTTTGTTAAAAATAGAAGGGTATATTTTTTTGTTCTCAGGTCGAATTCGTTTAGGTAGAAATCTGTTTTCTCTTTGCAAGGTAATTACATGTGTATCTAATTTTCAACATATTTGAACTGGGCTTTCATTAAAAAGGGAAACCTCAAAACCATTTCAGTGTCAAATTTACATTTTTTCATTTCTTAATACTATTTTAAAGAGTACAACTAATGGGCTTGTAGTGGCACAAATGCCCAAAAAATCATTTTTTGTAGTTATCTAATCTAGCAGTAGATAGTACTTCACGTAAAAGCAGTTTAATATTTCGCTGAAAAACTTCTGATTTTGAACATTTTTAAAACAGCTCTTAGACGACTTTAAAGTTCCACTCTTCAACTAGGTCTTGAAATTTTACTTCTTCCCTAATTATTAGAAAAATGTTTGTCTTTTTATTCCACGAAGTGTTGAGGAAATAATTCTTACAAAATTAACCAATTATTTTAAAGAATAAATGTTGCTTATAACAAGGGTTAAGCTAATAGGTTTAAAAAAATATTAAAATGGCAATCAAAAAACCGTGATAAGAATTAAAAATTTAAACAAACATATCTAAAAAAGTATTTGGCAAATATCAATTAGTTAATATTTAACGAAAAAATTAGAATTAAACATTGCTGAAAACATTATTTTAAATTTAAAAATCACTTCATACCCGATCCAAAAAATTATATACACGCAACGACGCAAAAATATTTCAACTTGACCAACTGGAAATTGTTTTCAAATGAATTTTTTGTAAATTTCCTTGTTTTGATGGATTGGATTAGAATGTTTGAAATTGTAGTATTGAATCGTCGGTCAATCGATGAATTTGGTGGTGATTTAAAAGCGTAAATTTATTCTGTACACGAAAAATTTGAAGCGACTAGGCGTTTTTACAGTTTAAACTAGGCAGATGAAAATCCTTACACACTTACTAAAAGAAGATCCCAACATGAATTTTCGACCAATTTCTGGACTGAAATAGTGAGAGAGAGACAGAGAGAGAGAGACTTACAGGGCTATTTATTTTGACCCAAAGATTAAATGAACAGCGTTATTTAGATTTTTTAACAAATGATTTACCAAAATTGTTACAAAGTATGTCTCTTCAAATGCGTTTGCTTATGTGGTATTTGTATAATAGAGCTCTGGCAGACAAATACCAAATTGTGGAGTAACTGAATAATAATTTTGAGGAAAGGTGGGAAGAAAGATTTAATTTAATGGACTCCAATATTTCCCTAATATTAATCCATTGAATTTTTATTTGTGATTTCATGAAGAATCTGGTTTATGCTGCCCAAATCAGGGAAGAAAATGATTTAGAACATGTATTTTTGATGCCACCGTTCACATTATTCATAGCCTAAACTCATTCAATGAAACTGATTAAAAAGCTGCCAGGTTTGCATAGACTCATCAGATAGACATTTTGAACGCTTGATATAATGAGAACAACATTGCATTTCTTATTTTGGCATAAATTTTGTAAAATGTGTTGTAGTATAAAAAACTTCAGCAACTTTCTTTGATATAGATAGACCTTGAAAATGAGTAACTTTTTTTAATAAAACCTATACTGAAACGCATGGAATGAATGACCATAAAAAATTATTAGATATATTTTATTTTTACAAAATACCTTATAATCAAATAAAAAATCTGCATGACACCCATCGATCTGAATGGTCAGATAACAAATACGATGATAAGATTACTATATTGTCAAGTTTTAAAAAAACTTCTAATCTTCTGACTTATTTTACATAGTAATAATTGCATTTTCAATCCATGTTATAATGAATATTTTTTCTTTTAAATTAAATTTACAAAGTTATTTCCCTACTATCATATGGTATCTACATGTTAAAAAAAATTCAAATATTAATAATTAAAAAAAAAATCCCAAATATAAAATGGAAAGAAATTATAGGTAGTTTTGGATAGAATTTTAACCGAAATCATTTTAAAAATTTGGGACTAGTTTTCTTGGTCAGTAGGCAAAACTAGGATGCTATCCATTTCTATCCTTGGCAGTTTTCATTAGCCCAATTTTACGACTGCCCAGACGTCATTAAGCGTTTTCCCTAAATAAAACAAACTGTACTTTCGGTTTTACGCTCGTCTTTACGACTCTGGTTCGGTACACTGAAAATTCCCGGATATAAACTAACATTTTATTAGGAAAGCCTTCGCTAATTGCCAATTCTTTTGCAAAAAGTTACAACAAACTCCGCCATATAACCTTTGTAATCACCTAGGCCAATAGAAACGCAGCATCTGTAAAACCCTCCGGTAATTGGCCGAGGAAAAATCTAAAAAACAAAAGCCAGTAATCCCTTTTCAAGAATCTTTTGTTTAATGACCCCAGCCTACTTGCACAAGCTACTAAAGTACACACACACACACACACACACACACACACAGTATATATATATATATACACACATAGACACATATTCATGTACGTCTGGCATTTTCAATGGCTTCCCATTATTGCGTGTTTATGCCGGAACGTCGGACTTGTTGAATAAGAGTGACTCTAGGAAAAACACCCGTGTAACTGTAATTTAAAGTTTATGTACTCAATTCGTTACAAAAGTGGTGTCGTTTGCGGGCGCCATTCTGAAAGTCATTGCGAGTAAACGATCAAAGTCACGATGAGTAACGAGCCTTTATTATCTGTTAACAATATGGGTATTAGGTAGTCAAAGTTAAAATCGTGTCAGGCATGGGTTCAAAATGATAAATAAATAGTTAAACTGTCCGTGGCGATTCCTAAAGAACTTGTTCAAGAAGGAACAAACATCATATTGCTATTTCCGGTTAAGCGTAGTGATTAAAGTCAAATTAAATAATGATTTAACAACTGAAGAACAAACTTCCGATGATTTACTCTATAAAAGTTTGTGTAAACATACAATTTTCTTTCAAGGAGGGGGTATTAATAGCTCGAAAAAGTTAATTATAAAGAAGATTAATCGGACGTTGGCTTTAAGTAATGCCATTGAAACAGAAAACAGAGCCATATTTTCGAGAAAAACTAACGGACCGGATATTAATTAAAAAATCCTGCGTAAAGTATATATGTGGGATAGGTTTAAGATTAACGCTTAGGTTTTATAAAACCATAACAATAGCTCTTGATCTTGGTAATTATCAGACAGATCCCGGCAACTCAACCGGCTCTATTGTTCATCAAGATTAGGTGCTATCCAGTGCGGCGGACGAACAACCACCGGATCATCAATCATTAGATAAACCAAGTTTTGTTAGGATTTCAGCGAACAACAATAAGTTTATTTCGCCTAAGCCCTCGTTTACCGAGATATAGACCTCATAGAAATGCTTTTTCACGTCCTAATAATAATGGTTTTGCTTTCCAACGGCAACATTTCTTGTTGTTAACCATCTTTTTGCATCTATTAGATCATATAAGACAATATGTCATTGACAAACTGGAAAAATTTCCTTCGATTCAATGCCAACAAAATGTTCAATTGAACAATTGTGTCCAAAATTTTTAATTCCAAGATGCAACAAACTGCAAACTCTATATTTTCGTACGATTTTCACCAAAGTTTTTCTAAAATAAAACATCAGTGTTCTTACAGTATTATGGTGTAGTGTTTTCAATTTCACACTAAATCAACGCTGTAATTGATAGATATGGAATAGAACATAAAGCCAATAACAAAAGACGCTTGTGTTACAAAAGTTGTTAACTTTATAACGTTATGTTTAGATTTTTGATGATTCTAAAAATGTATATTCAAATTGTGAAAGATGATCGCAATAAAAGAAGAAAGATTTCAAGATTCTGTATTACAAAAGTTACATCTAACATTGGAAAAGTGTTAAGTGGGAAATTCGAAAAAAAAAATAATAGTTTATCTTCTTTTAAAAAGCACAAAATTTGTATATTTAATA
>JABRWK010000127.1:18222-28805 GCA_013372445.1 Hypothenemus hampei | reverse complement strand
TTATCTTCAATAAAGGTTTTCATTGAAAAACATCCTCCGATGATATTACATGTTACTAAAGAATGAAGAATAATTACTTACTGTCTTGTGATAAATGGTACAGAGGCTTTTATTTATAATGTTTTCTCGGGAATATACTTTTATACACCAAAAATAATTGAAATATTCTAGATCCAAAAATTAATCTACGGATTCACCAATAAACTTTGATAGTTAAGACAGGATATTGCAATTTGATATGAAAATTGCAGTTGCTTATTAATATAAAGTTTAATACCCTGGTTTCATGTCGCAAAATAATTTTATAACTACATTGCTAGATAACTCACTCTTTGTGCAGGTTTCTTAGGTTTTCTAAAATGTAATTTTTACCTGAAACAAAGAAAATAATATTAAAGATCAGATATAAACAGTCAGAACTAGAATCAGATCAAAACGATCGTAAATTTCAACCTTAACAAGTCGAGTTATCGTTAAAATAATGAGCAGGACGTCGACATTTAGTGTAATTTACCTTGAAGGCAGGAGTGTAAATTGAAAACCAATAAACACGAAAGCTTAAATTTGTGTAGCCCCCATAAAAACCATTACTATTAGATGAAAAGGTATTGACCCCAAGCCAATTTCAATAATTTTCTGGAAAATATTTATTTTAGTTTTGATGAAGCTTTTTATTAATCGACTACTAATTTATAGATATTTATCTAAAACTAAGCTATAATTCAAGTGTTAATCCTAGCGTTTTCACCCTATGCAGATTTGGAACCGGTTAGAAAACGGTTGGTTTTGTTTCTATATAATAAAATCAGGCGGTAATTGGTAGTTCGAGATTATCGGCCTCGAAAAATAGAAAACAACGTAGCGACTAAGCGGGACCCAGAAGAGAAATTGTGGCATTACCTACACCTGTGTTTTTACCTGACCGTTACCTAGAATTAAAACTAATTAAATATGCGTTAAATGGTCTACAAATGTGCTATTAACAATTACAAACGAAAATTGATAACTGAAAACAAAAATAAATGTACTCTCTTGTTAAAAATAAGTTTTATTTGGTCGATAATCCTTGTATAAACTTATAAACAGCGAGACAAATTCCTGTTCCAACAATCGTTCTCGTTAATCATCGAATTAAATTACAAAGCAGCCGAGTCTTTTAAAAAACGTCATCGTCTAAAAGAACCCCTTTACGAGCTTAACGACATATGGTGGCCAAATCATTTCCTCACCCTCTTTTGCATTAACTTTCTAATCAAGTCCCTTTCAGTTCAACCGTATCAGCTAGCTAGCGTTAAAAACTGACTTTGTTGTCACTATGTACAAGAATAAATGTTGTGTCCCAGGTTAAATATAACTTTACAAAACACTCGTATTCAATTACGTTAAATATTGTTGATGTTATCATTAAATGTAGTTTATTTATGAAAGATTTATGTTGATATTGTTGGAGATTAAATCGTTTTTAACGTGATTAATTGTCGAAAAATTTACGTTTGTATGCTGCAGCAATGTGTAATTTTGTAATTTGATAACAAACAAAAAATTGGTTGCTACCTACTAATTGGGAGTGCCTAATAACATTTTTTAGCTGAATTTTTTCATTTTCTTTTACAGAAAAATTCGTCACACTCGGACAATTGATCGTGGTAAAGCCCGTTAAAAAGTAACAAACAGGTTAGGAATCGTTGGACTCGTAAAATACCGAACAACAATTCCAAAAATAGAGTGTTTTCCATGGTCGAGGTCATTTTTTATTAATGCAACACAGTCAAAATCGATAAACCGAATAATCTTTGCTTTATAAACCCAAAATGCAGATCGAATTACATGTGAACTATTTGATAATTTTTCTTAATAAACCCTTGAATTCCATATCGTCATTAGAAAACCTGTATTTCACCCAAACATTTTTGGGCAAATTATTCTAATAAAATTCCATAAAATAAAAAAATGAACTCTTAGGGTCGATTTCTAGATAATCGACCAAGCCCCCGGACGGTATGCGGAACAAATTCGTTTTTAACGTAAAGGTGCTTTTAGGAAATTATCGAAATTAACCTTAATATAACGTTCATGAGCTTAACGGCTTAGCCCAGGATTTATAATTTATAGGAAGCGTCATGCTTTTAAGCTTTTAACGATTTTAATTCTGGTCTAATGGCCATCGCATTTTACAAAAGGTGACTGAAAATACCGTGTCTTTTCGAATTAAATTGCCACTTTAATTATAATTATTCTGTGGCACTTTACCATCTTTTGACATCTAAACTGGTAGACTATACAACAGAACAAGTAATCTGTAAGGAATCTACGTAGCCTCAATCCCGGCTCGAAACCGAATGATCAAGATGCTGAAAAGCTTCACCTTAGAATCTTTTGGTTTAAAAGGCAAATTTGGTTATATGAATCTATTCAACCTTAAATCTTCTATAATAAAGAGATTTTCTTCCACTTTTGTTGGCATATACTGAGACCAACGTTGATCTTCTAAGATTTTCTTTAAGCACTTCTTTGAAACAATTCTACATCTTATCAACCAGAAACGACCTTTCAAGGCATCTGAACCTCAGAGCTATAGGCTATTAAATCCACATCATTTAATAGGGCTTAATACCCTGTGGTTCTGAGGTCCAGATATATTAATTTTTAAAACACGTTTTACAATTTGAAGTATTCTCCAACAATTATTATATTATATTTTGTATTATTAAATTTTTTCAAATGGCCTCAAGATCAACACCTAAATGACAAGTAATTTATTTAATGTAACTTCATACATGTCTTTTTGAAATTCATAGCTACGATAATTGCAAAATAATAAAAAAGTTATACAAGCTTTAAACAAAAGTTGGAACGAATGGAACTGTGTAATAGAATATTTGTCATAATTTTTTCATAGAAATAGGCTATAGCATTGTGTGTTACATGTGATGAAGAAGAAAATGAAGAGAAATAAACAAAAAAGAAAGAGCATTGAATGCATAACATAAACTTAAAAAGCACATATAAAGATTTCCCTGTCTCTTTCTAGATTCACTAAAAAATTAATAAAATTCTAATTAACAATTAATAATTTAATAAATGTTGAACAGGTTCAGTGTGACATGCTCAAAGTTGAACTGAGGAGGTGGAATATTTGAAGAATTCGTTCAATCAGTTCTGTTCCTTTCCTGTCTAAACAAAACATTGGTGTGCAGTTTATGTCTTTATTAAAGTTTCACTTCGTATAGGTGTAATATAGAGAAACACCTTTATGTTTTTTTTTGAAATATTCAAAAACCGTGTATACTTTATACCATCACACTGATATCGTAACTTTGTCGAAAAGTTAATTTCAAGTTTCTGTAATCTACATTTAATAAAAGTTGTAAAATGTCGGTCATTACGCATTGAGCAGTTGTAAGAACGCGATATCCCCTCTCTGTACGTTTAAATGGAACCATTAAAACGGTTTTATTAGCAAAAACTCCACGATTATTCTTGACATTTATGGAGGCTTGATAGAAAATTATTAGGGTCTGCAATAAACAGGCAAAAGAAAATTAGCATAGTTGTTAAACTCCATTTCGAAATTATGACTTAAAAATGGTTTTCAAGACTCATCTAAGAAACAATTTACGCTGATAATGAAAATGCATTTAATAACATAGGGAAATTGAAAAATCGACAAACTGAAAAAGGTTAGTAATAATATTGAAAAAAAAAAGGTCATTCAAGCATTTCCAATAAAATAACTGGTGTAGGCCATATTGTGATCCGGTCATGTAAGACGCCCTAAAGGTTTTATGGCAATATCCACTTTTTGGGGAAGGTTAATAAGTTACAATAATAGCCCCTTTGCCGACAAGGGAGGTAGAAATAGGCCCTCTGATTTATTTTTCTTTATCATGTTAGCTTGCAATCGAATTTTGTCCAAAGATAATAGTCACCCCAATGCAACTTTGAAGGCTGTTGAACCAGAAAAGTAAATATTCTTCCGTCAAAAGAGCCCTGATTGCTGATCATGTTAACTTAACCTATCAGCTTGATAAAGTTAAACACTTACAGGCGGAGTTGTATCAACTCCCATGATTGAGACATAATAATAAGAGGTGAATAAATTAAAATATGATTAGACGAAATGGGCTCTGAAGAAGCTCGTCGAGTTTTTTCTTAGTATCGGACCGAGTACACGAGGCCAAAACCTGTTTTATAATGTTGACGACGATCTTAAAGACGAAATTCCATCTACGGGATTGTGTATTTTGTGTTTAGCTACTTGGATTGTATTATTAAAGCCACATAAAAAACTCATTTACAGTTAACTTGCTGCAAACGTTCGCTATTTTTATTGCTTTTTCATCTGAGGGTCCTCGATTTGTCTTTAGTGTTGGAAAAATAGGACGATGATTGGAACACGCCAAAAGCCGAGACAAAAAAATTCGACTCGGAACGAGAGAAAGGAAGAAAATCGCCTGGAGCTATCTATGTTTGCAAAACACACTCCTTGTGTCGGCGGCGACACGCGATGTCGTTTAGTTTGCGAAACTTTAAAACTCTCTTGACACCAGACGAGCTTTTCCTTCCGAAGTCTGTCTAAAGCGAGTAATGAACAAAATGTCGTGCCACTGCAAACTGCCTCCCGTCTAATTAAAATTAATATCTAAATATAAACCAGTTGCTTGTTCTGATATAACCTCGTTATCTTCACATGTCAACGTTTACTATTATCAGGTGTGGAATATTAAAGAAGAAAGGCAAATGGTGAAATATTAAATTGTTATAGTATCGAACAGCTAAAATTCAATTTAATAACATACGTATATACTTCTTTCACAATATCTTCATTTCTCCGTCAAAGAAATAAGCCGATTGCATACTAACTACAGGAAAAAACTCGAAAACCCAATTTGAATTTGTAGAAGCTTCTTTTTATTTGAATACACAAAAATTGTGGTTATATATTGAGGCTTCTCTATATTTCGTTATGGAAAACAATTCAAACTGAAAATAGTTCGTATATTTCATTTTCGTTATATTATATTTTTGCATAATAATAAAAAATTAAAGATATACATATATATTTTTGCATCGAGCTTGATACCTTGCTTTGAAGTCTCAATATTTTGTCATGTAAAGATTTAATCTTTAATTGAATATTGTTTAAAAACCCATAATAGTTTTTGCTAAAGATTATTTATACGGCATATTAGCGTTTATCAAATATTCTTATCTTCTATAAAGGAAAAATCCAAAAATAACATAAACCTCGTTATTTAATTCTTACCCTGAGAAGCTTTGTCTAATGAAAATTTGTGTTAAGTTTGCATTTAAAAATTGTGAGACGTTTGCTTACTTTATTTGTGCTGTCGATTTATCTTACGTAAAAATCTTCTGGTGCCGTTGAATAGCAAATGAACAGTTTTAATGATTGCAAATTGCGGGTACCTGGATTATGATTCATATCAACCACAAGTCTCGGATTCACTCTAGAATTATGTTTAGAGATTGTATGAAAGAACCTCCTATTCTAAGGAAGTATCTACTCTCAAATCAAATAAAAAAAACTGTTATTAGTGACGAGTCTTGATGTTACCACTAAAAATCACAATCCCAACATCGGAGTATGAACGAAAAGAATAATGGCGGTCGTGTTTTTTCGTTATCAGTGATCTTTGCTCTTAGATTTAAAATGTGATGTGAACATCGCCGCTGCGTGAAATGCAAACACCATAAATCGCTTATAGGTCAGCATCAAAAATAAGAATCCTGGGAAGCTCACAAATGGTGTCATTCTTCTACATGATAATATTCGATCCCATGTAGCTCGAATGATTCAGTTGCTCAATAGTATGGAGTAGAATCTCTTATAACAGCTACCTTGTGGTTAAAAAAAAATTTATTATTAAATAATCTCCATCATTTATCAATTGCAGATTATTAAAACATCATCCAAAAAACGCCGGACAATTCAAACGATAAGAAATAATTCCACAAGCAGTTTCAAGAATTTCAACACCAGTAAACCTATTTATTCGATGACTAAAGACTCATATATTGTTTTTGTTTTTGACATAAAGGGTATTAAAATTTAAAATTTTTTGTTATTTAGTAATATCTTGAAGACTCTTACTTTGACTTTGATGAAACTGAGCAGGCCCGCTTATGTTAGCCCGTTAATGGAAAAAGAAAACAAAACATTCATTTCAGGGGAAACCCAGGATGATATATTTGAAATTTATAAAAAAAATACACCTACGTCAACAATTTTCTAATGATAATCATGAACCAAATTTATTTATCCAAAATATATAAATAATTGTTATTTTTCGAGCTGCTTGTTATCTTTTCACGAACAAATAGTGAGGCGAACCTATCGGTCGTTGGCATGATGAAGGTAATCAAGAAAATTATACAAGGTGGGCAATGTGTTGATGACTCATCAGGCTATTATATTAATGATAAAAGGGGATTTATTGTGTGAACATAATCTCCCTTATTATTTCCAGTTGACCGCTAAAAATTCTCGAGTCAAACTCCGAGCATGAAACTGAAAAAAGACCTTAAGGACAAAGGCCCATTAAAAATAGATTAATAGAAGGGGGAAAAAGAAAACGACACCGACACACACACGTCAATCTAAGAGACAAGCAATTTCCAAATTTTGTTATAATCAATGGTTCTTTCATAAATCAAATGTTAATTATACTTCCGATTATCCTGGTGGCAATTACTTTCGCGCATTTTAGTATATTTTAATAAGGGACGTGACTGGCAGGAATCTTTAAAATAAAATTTCATCAACAATCATTAATCATTGAAGGGGTGCTCGCTCTACAACAAAATTTCCAAAATAAACGCATGCTTACAGGGTTATTAGGGTGACTTTTATATGTCTCATCGCAAATACTCCCGACACACAAAACCCAAGCTAGTTTTTCGAGGATACGCTCATTTAACCCGTATTAAAAAGATTATTGATGTTGTTACTTAAATCCCATAAAAACAGAGATTTCTTTCGTTAATTTTTACTTTGCTTTGTAAGACAAACGACCTAGGAGAAAAAAAAACAATAAACGCAACAGAATTTTAAAAAAGTGGAGCTTCAACTCGATCTGGCATTCAGTGTGTGCGATGGAGAATCAGCTTTCGTTCCTCTGACGTTCGTTTTTATGGGTAAAATAAGAATAAAACGAATGAAAAGTGTGTGCTCAAAGGGCAAAAGCTTTATGGGCTGAATCAACTGATCTGTGCCGTACTCGTGCAGCCGCACAAAGATGAAGAATGTCGATGGCGGAAAATGAGATTCTTTTATTATTGCCACCAGAAATGGGAACACAATTTTAATTTATGGAATGTTAAATTGCTCATTTCGTCGCTGACAATTCGCAAAAAGAAGAATCCTGACTAAAAGATATGCTACTTTTTCATACTATGGCTTCCTGCCCGATTATTCACGCAATTGTCTAGGTAAATGACCGCGGTTAAAACATTTTATTTTGTTTCACATTTCTATTCTGTTCCGACTTTGGTTTTATTTTTTAATACAACTCATATGTTATACGTATATAATGACTTCATTCGTTCGAGAGAGGCGTTTCGAGTTTCGAGTTCATTTGGCTGTCTACCTTTTCTACCTGCTCCCAGATGCTCTGATCCCAAATTATATATTTTCAACCAAAAAGCAACATTTTAAACCTGTCCGTCAAGCCAAGCGGCAGTTATAAAAAGCATTTCTTTATAGAATTCGTTAATATAATAACTCTATTATACGTCTTGTTGTTGTTAGTTATCTGTTAGTTAATAAAGATTGAAAAAAATCGGTATTGCAACCTTACATAATATTTTAATGTAAAGCGATTCAACACAGGAAATGTGGTGCTTCAAAGGGACAAAGGTGATGGAAGCTGAAGGCCATTACTACCGCAAACGTACACAAAAGACATGTGTGAGGGACGAGTGTTAACGTGCATGAAGCTGTCTCAAATGTACACCTGGTTTTTTTTTAAATATATAAATAAAATTCAGTCGTTTCCTCGTTCAGTAAATAAATTAGGGGATATATTCTTTTAAATAAGACAAACTTAAAAACTGCAAGTATAGTTAACAAAGTAGCTACACATTCTTTCTTATTGTTAGATGAATAATGCCAGAATCATAAGGATCGTCACTAGTCTTAAAATTCTATAAATTGCTGTTTTTTGAAAGGACACAGTGTATAATTATGAATTTTATTAATTGAGAAGTTCCAATTGTTAAACTTTTCTTTTCTCAATTTACAATAACACAAGCCTGTTCGTTCAATCGCATTTTCTAAAAAATCGTAAGTATATGTTAGGCAGAAATTATTAATATAAGATTAGCGCAAGCATCCCTGTTCTTTTGAAGATTTAAAATGCAATAGTCTAAAATTAAATGCTATTTACACGTGTAACGATAAAATTCTAACTACATTTACCTATTTAAGTACATTAATATTAAATTACTCCTCATGTATATTTTTATGAAAAAGCAAATGGAAAAGCAATCTGGATTAGCACTAAATATTAATGGACAGGAAAAACGATTAGCAATATACTTATTTACACTTCACATGGCTCATTCAAATCCATAAATTCATACATACACTTACAAAAAAAATCTTTCATTAATTACCGGCATAAATTTCGAAGAAAATTGATATACGAAATTTAATCATTGAGAAAATGAGAAACCTTACAATTGTCAATTAAGGGGGTTCTTAAAACGATAGAACTAAGAAATTAATAGGAACAACAAAGTTTCAATACGAATTTGCACGAATCACGGGAAATGAGATTTGGAACGATATTGCAATGTAGTAATGAATCCCAAAGATGTAATTGGTTCAGGAAAAATTATGAGTGTTGTTTAAAATAAGATATAGAAAAAAATATAAAGTAAACAAGAATATTTTTGAAAATGTGCTTATTTCTTCTGGATTTCTTTAACGTCAATAATTTGTGATATACCAAAATTTTTACTGTCCGTTCAAATAGCGTGTTCATAACCTTGTCTTGAGAATGATTCTCAAACAGCGCTCTGAACTTGACACAATAGGAATCCAAAAGTGATGCATCTTACAATAATGTAACCTGTTTATGTCATTTTTTAAATAAATTGTTAACTATTTTGTTTGTTTTTTGGAAAAAATTAAAAACACTTGGATTTTAATAGAAATAAGTACAAAATTTAAGCTTTGAGTTTTTAAGGTGTACATTTTCTACCTTAATGTCGTTGATATTTAAAATATTTTCAAAGTTCTCATATTTCTCTTAAACTTCACAAATATCTACGTATAAAGCGCCTCACAGATTTCCAATATGCTGATCATTTGACCGTGGTAAATCCAAATAAACATTTCTCTTCTGAACTAAACTGAATGTGTGGGAACTACGTCGGTTTTTCCTATAGTTTTTCTTCCGTTGAAAGATAAGAGGATGCAATGAAAATTAAATTGTCGCATACACTTTCACTTCAACTGACAGTTTCTATTATGGAACATTTAAGAAATAAACTATATAAGCTTCACAGTTTGGAGCACAAGTATTTATATTGTTAACAGGTCTGTGCAACTGAGCCCTTTTTTGCTATAGTACACTGCCCATTTAGTTACAAAGCAAGAAGCCTTTTTACTAATACTATTCTTTCAACGGACGTTGACGCCGCTTCCTCCTTTTTTTAACTTTATCTAATAACGCAGATGCAATGATACGAAAAACAGCACCTTCTTTTTTCTTAGAAGTCATTTTCACCGCAACTTCTCACCTTTTAACAAAACTGACAACAAAACTTAGAGAAAAAAATGTGGAAAAAATCTGATGTAGCCTACACACTTTCGGTTCACTTTAATGCACAAATGTTTACAGAGATAAATATTTGATGAATTAAAAATAGAGAAGTTGAAGACTGAAGAGTTCTATTTTTTTTGTATATAGACGAAAAGGTGCAATTCCTGAAGAAATAATTAAGACATTACCATTTTTATAAGTGTACATGTACACAATATGCGTACAAAGAAAGGTAGTTTAAATATTTTTATAATTATTCTTTTTACTTTTTGTATGAATTTTTTACAAAAAGTTAAAAATTAGTTGAAACATTTCAAAACTCAATTCGTTTCTTTCAAAAATTTTCGCAATGTTCATATGTATATCACTAAAGCCTCTAGGCTAGCGTTATACCTAGATGGGACTAACGAGGAATAGTTATTATTATCAGAAAAGTATAAACATGTAGATACATTTTTTTCTAAGGGTCTCATACCCCTAATGAAACCAGATGGTAAAATTGGACTAAAAATTCTTTATAAAGAATACAATCCAAAGTCAATTTGTCAATGCAAAAAAATTCAAAAGCCACAGAACTGATTTACTTAATGAAAAAATATACAAAATGGCAAAAAAATAGAAATGTATGTTCATGTAGTAAATGAATGAAAAGCGAATATTTCTATTTCTATATGGTAAAATCACTGAAAGACACTAATATTGCTTATCCATTAAAATTTTTATGTAAAACACACCTCTATGATGTCTGACATGATGATTAGGCGTTCCAGAACAACATGGTTGCTCCATATACAT
>JABRWK010000126.1:220825-243529 GCA_013372445.1 Hypothenemus hampei | reverse complement strand
CATACTTAACTATAAATACAGTTGCTAAGGCTTTATCGTGTATAAAGACAGCGAATAAAGTGATTTAGCGTGTGTAAAGTAACTTACAGTACGCAAATGTATGATGTCAGAGCTACTTTGATAACACTGTTTTGATGTCTGGCAATGTCGAAAAAGTTTGACAGTTTTTGATTTATAGAGTAGCGTTTTTATTTGTCTGTATAAAAGTTTCTTCTTAAAATTTCCCCTGTAGAAAAAATATTGTATGCAATACGTGAGTAAAGATGTTTTATGGCATTCACACAGATTTTTTTGCATTTCACCTGCGGCTCGATGCAAAACTTCCGAGCTTATGCCATAAAACATAACTTTACACACTTATTACATAAATAACTATTAAAAGCTGGAGAATACATGAAACATTTCTATTCATTTGTTCTAACTATAATATATCAAAAGATAAACTATCTAGTTACAAAATAGAAATATTTTATTCTACATCTATATCACAGCTCAACAAAAAAAAAATTTGTTGTCCTTGATATAAAAGTGATTTTGGGATGATTTGATGCCGATAATTATGAAACTATGAATAGTTTTGTCAGATTGGTTCTAATTTTTTATTTGTTTATTTTTCTTATTTAAGTCTTATAAAAGGTGTTTCTCAGAAATATAATATATTTTTAGTCTTTTTCACTTTTTCGTAAATAAATTAGGTACTAAAATAAAAGAATTAATAATATTTTTGAAGAAACTTTTCATATAAAAAAATAAAATGAAATATTTTTCAAAAATTCCGCTTTGTAAAGAATAATATAAGAATGGCAATTAAATAAAAAACTAGAGCCAATATGTCAAAACCATTCATAATTTCATAATTATCGACATTAAATCACCCCAAAACTACTTTTATATCAAGGACAACAATTTTTTTTGTTAAGCTGTGTAATTAACAACAAATTTCTAACTAAAAATGTAATTTCTTATGGGTCACAATAGTTTGGCCGTCAGTCAATATTGCATAACATCGCTTTTATTGGAAATTACAGCCTTGACTCTTTTTGGCATTGTATCCACTAATGTTGCACATTCGTCTGAAATCGTATTAACCCAAATTTGTTACAAAGTGTTTTTTAATTCTTCCATTGTATTGAGTTGACTTTAACCGAGGTGGTTTATACACATTAGACTTTCTATTGATAACAAATCTGGGCTAGAAAATGTTCACTTTAGCAATGGTATATTATTTTCCTGAAGCCATGCTTTAATTGAATCGGTATATGCATAAAGGGCACATGTCATGTTTTCGCCGTATGACACGGAGCGCCGTCTTATTCGAAGATAAAGTTACTTTTTACAGTTTTGCGCGTTGGAATTGAAGACAACAAACAGTTTTCAAGAATCCCCCTGTATTCTTGCGCGTTAACAGAACCGTCAATGAAGTGTAATCTACCCACGCCTCTCGCAGACGTGCAGCCCCAAACCATAACAGAGACAGGAAACTTCACTTTTTGAACTAAACAATCGTTATCGAAAGCATCGAAAGTTCATTTTGATGCTTACCATAACGTTCATAAAACTCGTTTGCGTGTGTCACCAACGTATACGTAGAATTTAGACTCATCATACCAAATTACGCTATTCCATTGTTTTGGGGTCCAGTTTCTGTGGTCTCTAGTCCATTTTAACTTATTGCAGTTTTGAATTTTTGTTAATAGTGGTTTTTCTTTCACCTAAAGAAAAATCCAAAATTGGCAAAAGGTTTTCTTACAAAAGTGGAAAAGCAAAACAGATAAAAGAATAACTTATAAAATTTATATCCTACTTTTTGGATAGTCCTTTTTGTTGTTGACATTGAAACCTCTTTTCCGATATTCTCCCTCCATAACACAGTAAGGTCTTTACTATTTGATCGACGATTAAATTTTACTATTCTTTTTAGAACTCGCTTATCTGCTTCCGTTATGGAAGACAGTCGACCATATTTAGGCTTTTTTCTGTACTCCACCAACAGTGCTTTTGTACAAATTGAAAATGGAATTGTAGATCGTGGATTTAAATGCAAAATGAATATTTTTCTTGCCGAATTTCCTTTTTTATGAGCATTAATGATTGATAATCACAGATCTTTATTGAGACGCTTACCATGGCCCATTTTGTTTACAAACTGACGCTTCACAAGTAGTAATTGACAATATCCGAATTTAGTGAATGTGTCATTTGTTTATATGGCGGCGCACCAAATCTAAGACTAGTACGATAAGTGGCCGAACTATTATGACCCATAAATTAAGTTACATTTTTAGTTATATGTATGTATATTTATTAGTAATTATAAATATAGAATAAAACATTTCGATTTTGTAACTGGATAATCTATTTTTTAATATATTATATGTAGTTAAAGCAAATGTATAGAAATGTTTCATGTATTTTCCAGGTTTTAAAATTTATTATAGTTCTTAATTGAAAATTTCACCCGGCCAAACTATTATGAGCCTGGGCTTCTGGGTTATATCCTAAAAATGTTTCGTTAAAGAAATACAGGGTGTTAAAATTTTCTTACAAAATCACAAATTTATTAACTTCTCCTAAATCACTTGATATATTTTATTGGAATTATTTAGGCGTTACTAATATCAAATGTCTAATTTTTTGCAGTAAAAATATATATAATTTTTACTTTCAACGGTGGCATGTGTGGGTTCAATTCTGAATTAAAAATATTCCTTACCTTTTCGAGAAACACGTCGTTTTCGATTCAAATTGTCTCATTTTTGTATTATAAGCAACTCATATTTTTTTCAATTTAAAAAAAGTAGAAAAAGATAATAACTAAAGTCAGAAAAATTACTGAATTTTATAACCATTGTTCTAAATAACTTCTAGACATTTGTGGCGTCAGCGGCCTGTCGAATTAACTGCTGCAGACGGTTGTTGTCGATTATTACGAAGTTTAGCAAATCTATTCAATTCTTCCTACCAGGTCTTCTCGTGTTTGTACTGGAGTAGGGTGTACTTGTTCTTTGAAAAAATCATTTTCGAAAAAATGTAATACAGTCAGATCAAGGGACTTTGGAGGCCATGTAACTGGACCTCTTTTAAATAAGTAAACCATATAGTCTTGAGTGTTACCAAACCGAAAAATCCAGGATTTAGAAAAATTTGGGTCATGCAAACTTATTGGAACGTTTTATATTTGGAAATCTTTTGGTGTACTGCCGACATGCTTCTTGTGCGTTTCCATTGCAATACTCATAAATAACGTGAATATCTAGCATCAGCATCAGCATACTCTGAATTAGTAAATAAATTCAGCATTTTAAAACTAAACCTAATTTAAACACTAAAATAGTCTGAACGCAAATTGGCACAATCCTTAAAATTTACTGATTTACTGTCAAAATTAAAGACAAACGTTTGATAAAAATAAATATATTGATACTGTCAAACAAGTAATTCCAACTTTTTTCTTGAATGGAATAAACATGAGCTGCTTATGTATTTAATTTTTTTAATAGAAAACAATATGTTTCCCGACGAAAAAAGGCAAGGTATCGTTTTTATTCCGAATTGAACGTGAAATATCATTTTTATATTAACCCATTAGTTCCTAGTATTACATACTATAGGTAATGGCTTTTACCTATAGTTCGGGCACTAATGTTTTAATAAAACCCAGCGATGTACGTTTTTTTTTTTTTAAAAGTATTCAATGTAGTGCTCGTACGCACTCTTCAGTTGAAATTAAAAATTTTATTTTTACTAGAAAAAATTAGTTGTTTGATATGAGTAACGCCTAACAACATTGTCATAAAAATATATAGAAAGTATGTCGATTCAGAAGTTAATAATTTTGTAATTTTATAAAAAACTTGCCACATCCTGTATAGGAAGTCGAAAAAGTCACCATGCATTTAAAACTATAAAAAAAATATATTCAATAGTATCTGATGTTTTGTCAACATTTAAAAAAAAGAGTTAATAAAACAGTGCATAAAAAAATATAAAAAATTAAAAATTCGTATTAAAACACCCTCCATACATTTATCAATAATGAACATTAAATTAACGATTAAAACAAATAAATAAAAATTTAGTTAAACCCCCCGTTGGATAAATTCCTCAACAATAAGACATTTTGACCCGGTAAAAATAAGCTTTTTTTGTACTAAAATTGTTCTGTTTTTAGTTCTTCTTTATTGGTAAAATTATATTTAGAAACACGCCGGTTTAATTCGCATCACAAATGTTTAATGGAATTAATATCCGAGTATTGCAAAGTGAGTGTGTGTGGAATTCCCAACTTAAAAGACAAACGTTGGGATTTCCCAACACATGCTTTTCATAGTTCTAATTGGGATGTTAAACTTAATGAACAAAATGTATAGAATGCAGGTAGTGTGCGAAGACTTATTCGACTATTTGTATTTTACCCGAAAATTTTCAGGTCTCACACGAACGAAAAATCATAGTTAATTCGTTTTGTATCATGTACATGAGAAAATAGCTAGCAACAATACAAGTAAAGTGCAAAATACCCTATGGATTTTCTGATATTTTCTTATTTTTCCAGATGATCGTGACTTACTTTAAGCCGACTATCTATTTCTGCACTGCTCGTATTTGGCTTCGAGAGATGGGTTTCGCTTTAACGTATGGCGCTCTAATGTTAAAAACTTGGAGGTGAGTTCGTCGAATTAACAAATAGAAAATTAACATATATTTAATTATTCATCTAAAGGAGATGTGAATTAGGAATAATATATCAGGCACACGTTACATTTTCTCTCGTTCGTTTTGACATTATAATATGTTTTATCGAAAACTGGCCGACTTTAGCAACAAAAGAAAAGAATAGACGAGCTAATGGGATGTAATCTTATTCTTTAGGGTTGTGTAAATAATGACTTTATAAGAAAAGCTTCGAGCCACAAAAAAGAAAGAAATGTTTCCCACGCTATATAAGGAAAATCAATTTAAGAGCGGATATTTAGTAAAACGGCATATCAGCAATAATTTCCGTTTCAGCAACGACAATCATCGATCAGGTTTATATCGTGATCCTTAATTAAAAGTGGGTTTACGGTAATTTCTGAAAAAAAAATTGATTTAAATAAATAAATTTTAATTTTCTTAAAATTTTTGATTCCAGACATGTTTTTTTTTTATTGAATCAAAAAGGTTCGAATCAGCTAAAGGACCTAAATTACTTTATCGTTAATTGTATTTCTCTATTTATTTTTAAAATTTATTTTGCACTGTCTGACTGAAAAAAAAATTCGTTTATTCTATAGAATACATTTCCATATTTTTGGATAAAAAACGTCTGCGATAACAAAGAGAAAAAAATGAACATACACAAGTTCTGTATATTGGGAAATTATATTACTAACTTCATTAAAATGCAATTTCGTTAAATATACGTTTTCTCGAAACTACATTGATGCTCAAACGGAAAGGAACTGGTAGCTAGGTTGAAACACAATTTCTGAAAACATATATTCATCGTTTAAGTGCATTAAGAATGAATGCATTTCATATATCGTTTGTTACTAAAGCGGAACTACATATTATATGCAGTGAGGACGCAAAGGTTGGAACAAATTGAATAAAAATTCTATAGGGCGAGGAATAAAAAATCGCTCGGACACGTCGACAGTAATTTCGAAATGTGAAAATTTCGGCGAACAAATTTGTTTTACGACGTCATTACTGGCTCGAATATGATGGGTCTTCTTTTAAATTTTAATCTTTAAATCTTCAACATTTCGAGGTCAATTTACATAAACTTTTGATTTTAGATAATTATTAAATTATTAATCCATTTGTGAAGAAGATTTGCAGTGAAATAATTACGAAGAGAATAATGTGGTATTTCAACATCTTGCCAAAATCATACAACGATATCTGGCAACGGCAAGTGGGATATTGTACACATGAATAAAAACCAGCAGTCGTGAAATTTGTGTTTCGCGACAGTAATTCTATGTATTTTCGATAAAAAGGATCCTATCACTGAAAATTCCTTGTTAGATAATGGTAGTCCTGTGGAATTTGCGTGTACCATTCTATTATCTAGTGTGGTTTTTCAGGGGCCCGGTATCTAAAGTTGTCTCTATTAACAAAACTAAGCAAAATAAGAAATAGATAATATCATCGAAAAAATTATGTTGCTTCAGAAATCGAAATTGTTGTTACGTCAGTCGATCATTATATTACACCACTCAACAATGCAGTCAAAATCAATCTTTTAAAGTTTCTGAATAAATTGAATTTTGTAACGATATTATATTATGTATGTTCATTTTTAGATATTTTAAAACTGAAAAATTACTAATTGACTAATGCATTGTGATTTCATGGCTGAGCTTGTGAGGATTATCTTGTAACGTTAATAGAACATCTAATTGTTTTACTTTTGAAACTGCTCGACGACTTTTGAGAAGTTATCTCTTACATGATTCAACTCTGTGAATTTGTCTCTCTACCTTTCTTACTGTTGATGTCGTAATTGGCCAGTCAGGATGTTTATTATTAAACAACTCATAAAATTCTTGCTTCATGGACTTATCTCCATAGCCAATTATAGCTAAAATTTTTATTTTTTACCTTTCACTTAACTGTATCATTTTTCTTCTCAGTAAAAATAAAATGTCTGTTTATAACAAAAATTTACAAAAAAAAGTATTTCTTTGTTCAACCATTTCCTAGAACTTATTCGGCTTATTTTCTACGAAACTATAAAAAAATACAAAACTATTTTTATACAAATGTTTAATATGAAGTCAACCGAAAAAAGAGAATCGCTTTGTATGTAGAAAAACATATTAATACAGACATCGTATCGAAATGAGGATAGTCATTAAAAAAAAATAATAGGTAATGTCATATTTGAACCAATAATGACAAATCTAATTTGCATGTCGAAATTTGCGCGATCAAAAATTAAGATCGACGTATCTGAGCGTTTTTTTATTCCTCGCCCTGTAGAATTTTTATTGAATTTGTTCCCACCTTCACGTCCTCACTGAATATAAGTATGTATGTAACATTTTAAAGATTTTTTTCCTTTGCAGGATATCCGTGATTTTTCGAGTCAGATCAGCAAAAGCTATAAAAATCACTGATCTAAACCTTCTGAAAAGGCTCGGGATTATATTAGCATGTTTCGGTACTTTACTTACAATTCGTACTCTAGTAGCCCCTCCAATAGTAATCGTTGGCAGAACAGAAGATGATTTAAAAGCTTACTTATGCCGAACTGACTTGTGGGATAACTTCTTTAGTGTAGGTAAGTGTCTTTACATATCTGCAAAGTAATCACAAAATTCAAAACTTAAGAATTCGCTTTAAAAGTTAGCTTATTCCCTATTGCACATAGCTGTTATTGAAGCTAAGAAACTACCTTATGCAACGTTTGCTATCTTCTAATATTAAATTTTCAATTTAAAATAAGACTGACGCTCCTTTCTTGTTCGCGACAAAATTCGGGCTTTGTAAGAATTAAAATTTGATTTCCAAGAAAATGTTAACAAACTAAAGGTCCGTTATTCTAAATGGAAGTTACTCCGGTCTTATTAACAGTCAGTCGAAAAGGCAGACTCCAAAACAAATGTGAATATGAACTCTTTTTAGTGAGAAACTCGAACGAGACATTTAAATTTAGACGAAATATCTGTTAAACATTAGCATTTTAAGTTATTCTGTGTGAAACCACGGTTTCCGTTTCTCGTAAGCAAATAACACTGAAAATATGATATTTGCATATGGAAGACAGAATATTAAATATCTTATTTAAACTTTCATTTAAAATTCGATTGGTAATTTTCAAATGTTCTTCTTTCGTTGTAAATCACCTGATAGAGATAAATATGTAAACATATTTTACCTGTTTATATTCGTATTTGAGGTTTAAAGAACTCAGTAAAAAACAAATATTCTAAGCAGTTCGCGAGCTTTTCAATTCAGGTTGCTATATGAGTTTCTCCAATAAAAATAAGTTTAGAGATATAGTGCACAACGGTAAAAACATTACTGTTTCAGTTCGAAAGCTTTATCTTTATAACAAAAACACATACATATCACTTTTCATTGTGCTTCTTTAGATTTTAAAACATTAACAAAACATCTGTTGTCGTGTACATGCGATAATACGAAAGTTACTTTGTACATACATATTGTTAGGAATATAGATATTGAAATAGTTAATGGGTAATATTGATATCAAAGGTGGATTTATTAAATCGTGCATTGTTGAAAATGTTGATTAACCATTATCCCTTTCACTGCCCCAAACGTATATATACGTTCCGGACAATATGGCGTTAACCATATACCGAGTACTTAGACGAACGCTGAACATAGGAGATTAACATGAAAAAACGGTTTTTATTTTTTTGCGCCTACAGGGATTATCCAATTGGAAAATTTTAAATGGGAGGTTATGGTACTCAATGCCGGCTATCATTCTCTAATTTTTTCAATCCTCTAATTATAGTTGTTTTGGCTCAAGACGCCTGCAATATTTAAAAATTTGAATGTCAAATTGTCAAAATTCATATGATTGGGAATTTTTACGCTTATGTTGCTGCTGGCTTTGTTTTTGTTTATTTCCGATTTAATTTTGACCAATCGTGGCTCCGAATGGTTTCACGAGACATTCAAATTTTTGAATTTTGAAGGCATTTTGAGCCGCAACGGCTCTAATTAGAAAATTGAAAAAATTTTAGAATAATAGCCGACCTTGAGTACAATGACCTCCGTTTAAAATTTTCCAATTGGATAATCCGTGCAGCCGCAGAAAAATAAAAACCGACTTCCCATGTTAATCTCCTATGTCCAGGGTTCGCCTGGGCACCCGGTATATACGTTAAGGGCAGTTCGGGACAGTATGGTTAACGCCAAACCGAACGTTAAGTCTGTTTTTTTAAGATTTGATTTATATATATATATATACATATAGTATATAAGCATATACATTTCTTAAAAAAAACAGAGTAAACAGAGTAAAAAGTATATACGTTTGGGACAGTGAAAGAATTAACTATCACTGATGGGACCTGGAAACCCGTTGCACTTTTAATTTCACTGTATTTTCTTAATTTGCCAACGGGGCAACCTTCAATGTTTCAGTAGTATACAGTGTTGTACATGAAATTTCACAATATAATTTCGTTAATACTCTTGAATTATTATTAATAGATGAACCTTTAGGGCACAGAATAACTAACAGAAAAGTGTCATCAAAAATCAGAAATCTCATTTCTAATACATACACTGAAAATCGAGAATCCTATTTCTGAAGGTACCTCCTGAAAAAAAAAACAAAAGAAAAAGGTGTGCGATATGCCTGCTATCCTATGCGACCAACGTGAAATGTTCATTTGTAATCAGTATTGTAAAAAACTTTGTCCTAAATGTTCAGAAAAATAATTTTTGGTTTCTTTATAATAAAAAATTGTCATTTACTATTAGGTTTTTGAATAAAAATCTTTGCATTGGTAGTAACTAAAAAAATTGAAATATATGACACTGGCTCCTAAGGACCTAACAGTAGTAAATAAAACTTGTCGGTAGTAGTTGAAGGTTAAATCGAATTTATATCTATGACCGAAAATTAGGAGGTTAGAAGCTGAGCGTGCTAATTTAATTTCAAATATCCAGAAACAGAAAGAAGAGCATAAACATTTCCAGGAAGAATAAGAAGAAGAAAAACGTCTCGTAGAAGAAAAAGAACAAAAGGAGAGCAATTGCTAAGAAAAGCGAGATAAATTGGTCCGAGCTTTTTATGCACAAAAGAGCGATCTAGAAGTAACCAAAAAAAGTAAATAAAATTAAAGACGACATGGACAAGAATTCCTAAAATATGAGATACAAAAAATAAGAGATTTACCGATACAAATTTAAGAACTTTATCTCTTCCTTTATTAAGTCAATTAAGGATGCACACGTTTGATAGCGCGACATTATGGAATATTTGCCAAAAGCAGATTGAATCACTTCTTAATAATAATTCGTAGAGCGAGAAGTAAAAAGCTATGTTAGTGGCCAGTCTACGAGAAAGGACTGTGTAAATTTGACAAACCCTAAGTAAAGTCAAGCCGAAGAGATACGACGCACTAATACGAAGCATTGGAACTGGGATTTGACAATGCTCATCGTGAGAAACATTGCAGGAATTTGAAACAAATATAGAGAAGTTCACTCATTTGGCTTACGTTAAAGCTCCTGAAAATTTCTAAAAACATTTAACTGCTGAAAAGTTTATCGAACCTGCATCATTTTTTTTTTGTATTTTTTGAAATTTATTTCTTTTTTGAAGTTTATTGTGTGATTTTTCATCCGAATTGCTTCACACAAAATAATAACAAACGTCCTGGTGAAAAACACTAGGAGAGCGGAAAAATAATCGCCTTTTATGTGCAATTTATATATATAGGAGATTTTATAGTTTAACCATCAACAAAATAATCTGTGAACAAAAAATTAAAATTGCACATAAAATTAAATTAATATCTAATAATTATGTATTTTAATGTGGCTTTATTAACTAAAATATAATAACTCTGAAATTTTGATTAAAATTTTATATTTTTAATCAGTTATTATTAATTAAAAATTTCACTTTATAAATTTTTATACTCGCCTATTGGGCATTCAAATGAATCAAAATAAAAAAGAAACAATATTGTTGACAATCAACGAATTTTATGGTTGAAGAGGGTAGAATAAAACAAAAAGGAAATTTACGTTCACTCATAATAAGGCACGGGAACACTTCCCTTCAGCTCCGAACTAATTACGGTTAGGCATTTTATTGTTTAGATTATACGAATGGTGTCTGACTTTTAACAAAGTGTGAAGGTCAGAAATATTTTTTTTTTCTCTTTATTTTCCTTGCTGGTAATAAATTTTATGGAAATATTCAATATTTGGCAAATATATTTAGGAAAAATAATAAAATTATAGAAGTACAAGTAAACGTCAAACCAAATCAGAGAATGAGAAATCAACTTTAGCAAAACTAACTTTAAATTGTAGCAGAATTAAATTTACGTACTTCCTTTGTGTTCCCTGGAGTCCCTCTTTCTCTAAACTGGTACACAATGCATTTCATGAAGTGCATCAGCGTATAATTGTCAAAATATTGTTTTAACTAATTTTCTTAATTGCCTTTTAATCTACTTTTCAATTAACGGCTTCTATTTCGACATATTTCAATAAAAAAAGGAAATAAAATATTCGTTGGTTATATACGAATCGAATAATTTGATTCTGCGGTAAACAAATTTGCTGAATATTTTAATGAGGAACTGATTAAAGGTTTACTGTTTCGAGAATATCAACAAAATATTCTTCGAAAATGACTGAATTAGATGTTGTTATTATTTTCTATTAGCGACCAAGATTTATGGAATGATTGTGGAGTTGTTCGTCTATTAGCGCATTAAAATTGTTGATCCCATGTCGTTTTAAGACCATCGTTGTCCTCGAGCTCTCAATCTTTTACTTTTCTTAGTTAAAATGTATTGAGAAGATTTTGCACATTTTATAAACAAACTAGTTTGGGGCCTTGAGGAAGAAAATACAATTTTCGAAACATCGGCTTTTTAATCAATGTCTTTGGCTCTCAAGTTCCTGACCAATAACCGGCTTACACACGAACAACTCCACAATCATTCTATAAATCTTGGTTACCAATAGAAAAGAAGANCCTGTACTTACGTAATAAAAGAGTACAATGTGATTTTTCAAATCGAAAGGCTCTTATTTATTGGAATATCTCAATGGAATTTGCGATTAAATGGACCTTTGTTGTTGAAAATTCTTAATTTCCACGATCATTCCCATGGAATTCATGATTTTTCGAATAACTATTGTCCCAAGTATAACGGCACAAGAGGTTTAATTAAAAGAAAGAGAACTGATTAAAAAGGCAAGAATTCAAGCTTAGATCTAAGAAACCTCTTTTATGACACATTCCTGAATTCGAATTTTATTCGTGAACCGTAGGGAAATTACCATAAGTCTATTTTAGTTCATTATTAGATCGGAATTGTGATATTCCTTTGTATGTGGACACAACTAACTCTGTTGTGATGAGAAACTCTCCACAGGTATTTCACAATATCGTTCAGCCTAATCTTGCTCACAAAGCTTTATTAAAAGATAAATTCCTAACTCTCCAAGGGCCAATCTCTTGTGTCTGAAATAGTAATTTAATGTCCAACCTTGTGGCTAATCTCTACTCTCAAAATTAATTTAAGGTGTCAACAGAATTCCTTATTTTCTTTTTCTGTATCGTCGTTATTCGTTATGTAGACATCAATACATACGTATGTTGACAACTGGAAAATGTATGAGAAATTTTATTATACGAATATATGAACTGAAAAACAAATAATGTCAATGCAATTTAGGATGCACCCTTTGAAGTTGTGTACGCCAGAAAGAGCTTCATATATCAATATTTTGTTTTACTTTAACGGAAATGCATACATCATGCAAATAGTATTTACGGAAATATGGAACATCTATATGTAGTTACCCTTCAACTATTTAATGAGAAATTATTCTCAAGAGTCTAGACCCTTATCACCTATAGACATATATTAAACGACTCTCCACTGACCTTTACACTTTCCCATAGAATGTCGGTAAACCACAAGACTTTTAAAACCTAGAATTTAGATTTGAAATCGAAAATTGTAAACCTTCACATTAACTATTATAATTTAACCGTAACTGACATATTTAGGAATTTTGGTATACAATATGTGCTTGATTTAATGATCAAAATTTCAGGAGTAACTGGGAAACCGTAAAATTAAGCCAGAAATTCTTTAGAGATTTGCCAGTTTTTGTTTCTTCTAGGAGGCAAAAGAAACATCACTCCACTCCAAAGTTTTGATATTGGTGACATTTTGTATAAGAGAATATTGATATATTCGTATAGTTTGCCATGTCTATATAGAAGGCAACACAACATTTGTTTTCATGGCAAGAAAATATAATTTAGTAAAATCTCACGTGAAAAAGTTTAGACATTTCTAAACAAGAATTTTTCAAGATGACGAGGGACTTGGAAAACCCCTTTTAGTGTCACCTCCAGAAAATATCGATTCTTCTTTGTCGATTTAATTCGAATTAAATTAAAACGTATACTCGAGACGCTGGATATACATATTTCATATAAACGCTTTCATGATATTGTGTATGAAAAATCTTTCTGCTCAATGGATTCCCAAATGCCTGAACGCAGTGTACCTAATTTAATCTGCGGTGAATGCAGTCAGTGGTTTACAAGAACTACATGAACGGTAGTTTCCTCATCATCCCCTAAAATCTGGAATCTGAGTCATCGGCGAGACGGACAATTTATTTGGAAAATGTTTTTAAAAGTAGATTCCAAACCACCATAGTATAAAACCGAAATTCGAGAAATAAACTTGACAACAACACAATTTGATTAGATTATTTTTTTTCAAATTAATTGATCGAATTGATAAAACATTCCACATTTTTCAAGTATAAAAAGAATATATCAGTACGTCCCTGTATAAGCTGATTCGCAAAAAATCTATTGGGATTTCTATTGGTTTGTAACAACCACTGACGTTCTTCCATACCCACAATCCAGTTTCTTAGTTGTTGGTATTGATTCCTCTCGCTAACAGTCATTCTAACAGCCACGATCCCACTCATATCAGCTATTTCTTTTCTTAAGCTTCTACACTGAACAAACTATTTTTAGAAATCCGATGCATTTTCAATTCTAAGTAATTGATGAGGTTTAGAATATGTTTAATGGCATAACATCCATAAGGTTGTTGTCAAATCTATAAGTAAAGCACAAAATATCCTTTACTTATTTTTTATTGAAACCATTCTTAATACTATTTTGCAAAATTTGTTTCAGTGGAAATATCGTTCTTAATTTGGGGAATCCGTTTATGCGTGGTAGTAAGAAAAGCTCCATCAGAATTCAACGAAAGCAAATTCATCTCCTTAGCCATATACAATGAGTTCGTATTGTGTTTATTCCTCAACGTAACAACGTAAGTATTTTGAATAATGTTGTCAACTTTCCATAGAGAACAAACTAAAATTTTTAACCACGAAGAAAATTTTAAGATTACAAGTTGATGAAAGTTTGAAAATTTAATTAATTGCTGAAAATTGTCTTTTTTCTTTCATTTTTTTCTAACATAAGCTTGTACAAAGAACTTGTTATAGTTAGACAACTTAATTACGTTCTCTCTAAGAGTAATTAAAGACACTAGTTGTGAAATCCCAAATAATGAAAAAGGGTTATCTCGTAGATAAACTAGCTTTTTGAGAGAAATTTGAAGTAAATTGTTTGAGATGACTACAGTTTCATAAGAAGTATTTATTATTTAAAATAATCTCGAGACAAAAGTTCTTTATTAAATCGAGGAAGCTTTATTATTCTCGTGCCTCATTGCCTAAGAAAATGTTACAGTTCGTTTAACTTCTTAAGACTTCATTTTGTTTCATTTTCATTTTCGAAACTAAGTACGTATACATACTCCTCTTTTTGAAAATTTTTGAAAAGAAGTATTGCACAACAAGGAAAATTTCAAATAAAATACGAAACATTTTTAATCTTAACTCTAAAATGTCAGAATATATTGGCTGAAACAATTTTGTAATTTCTCCTGTGACTGTGAAAAGTTCTCACTGGAATTTTTCAAACCATTCCGATCGGCTTAAGTAGTAACGATAAGTTACTACCAGGACAATTTCTTCAGAATTTACTGTCATTATTTATAATATGAACTATCTAACTTTTGTATTAATTTTTCCTTCTACTTAATTATTATTGCCTAATTGCCGTGGTCAAAGTATCAAAATGAGTATGAAATCAATCTCAGAAGACCAGATGTCAAAGGCAGGACACAATCAGGAATCTTCCGCTAGTCCTCTTGATATGAATTTTCAATTGGCTTAATTTGCTTACAATTAGTGCTTGCTAGTATTATCGTTTTGGAAATCAGATCTATACTTGATGATAATTGATTAGTAAGAGAATAGGACACAACATTATATACATGATACAGGGTATGCACATTTTGATTGCAAAACTATAAAATCTATTAATTAAATTTAGAAAAGATCGAGACTTACTGATTTGAAACAAGAAGAAGAAACTTTATCGAAAGTTTTTATTTTTATGACTTCGAATGAAGTTAACAAAAAAAATCATTGTAGAGTATGTTTTTGGTCTGGATCGATAAAAGTTTCTTGTAGAATCTTGTGGCATGTTTAGGTTTTAGTCTCTTTCCAATACTATCCACAAATTCTAGTATACCCTGTTTATATGTATAATTGTAAATTTAGTAGTCTCATATGTATACATATGTAGTCATTTAAGTAACAATGAGTTTAAATATTTCATTAACATGTCAGGTTTATTCCAGATTTTTCTTGCAAAAACCAGCAAATCCGGATCTGATGTATATTATTTACTTTGTCCACACACAGTTGAGTGTAACTCTACTACTTGGACTTATATTTGGAAGCAAGGTAAAAATGAACGTATATTGTTAAAAGAATTTTCATCAGGTCTTAATTAAAAAAGGATTTTTCACCTGACGTTTCGGTCACAACTGCAGTGAACATTTTTAGAAACGATTAGACCCAGACAAAAATTCCCTTAATGATTTTTCCGACGGTGAAAGCCTACAAACTTTTATTGACCATATATTATTAAAGAAATAAAATTTTAGTTCTAAAATCAAAAATGTATGAAATAACAAGGTATTTTGCACTATAAACTGTAGGGAAATCTACTTAAATTTTACGAGTAGATTTGAAAGTTTCATGTGGTATAAAAACGTATCTTCTTTACATAAAATCAAAAGAAAAAGTCGAAATTTAAATTGGATGATTACCTAAAACGAAATATTATTTGATTTTTTTTCTAGATTCAGTTTTTACGAATTATAATAAACTCCAAACATAAAAAAGTATCCAGACATGCCCAACAAAAGGAAAAAGATTTTTTTTTTGTTGCCAATAAATCCCTCTTCTATCCGCTTTATCCTTGTTATAAAATTCTGTCCAGACTATTTTCTGCCCTCAAAATGCTAAATATTTTATATTTAGGTGCCGCTGTAAGTGTACTGAGTATACGCGATAATATAATACGATAAACGTTCAGCCACCGTATACAATAGCCTGCGAAGTATATACAGTACACTATGGTTCAAGGGGAAAAATTAAATTAGGTTTTCAGTTTAAAAAATCACTTTTCCGATAAGAAAGTCATACATTTTAAATACAAAAAAGCTACCGCCAAAAAATCTATACATGAAAAAGGCATTAATAAGCCACTTCACACTAACTTTAAATTCAATCGATTCAGCTCATAAGCATGTGACCCGATTATTTTTAAATTTATAATTTTTAGGTGGTTATGGTGATTAAAAATCGGGATAAACAGTCCGAAGACGGCTCCAGTATGGTTTATAAAACTCCTTCAAAGTTCTTAATTAAAAATCGGCACGAAACCCATTACACGAGCGCGAACTCATCGACTGTGGGCCAAGAAGTGATCTATTCAAAGTACACTGAAAAAGATATCCAAGACGAATTCCATAGACTCTACACTCAATTAGAATTGCTCAAAGAACGAAATATGAGAGTCGGCAACCGACATTTGGCTACGAAAATAAATGCGATGCAAGACGCAGCAAGAATGTGTGATAACGACAACGAAAAATCTTCCATTGTCATTAGGAGTAGTAGTAGTCTTTGCATATCAGGTGATAGATCTTCAGCTGAAATTCGCGATGAATGTTACTTAAAAATTAAAAGACAAAGTGTCTCATTCGCTGTCGATGTTAAATCTAATGGCGAACCTAGCACTTCGAACGAGGACGGTGGAGAAATAATTAATGAAATTACTCTGGATGTATCGGCTTGCGAACCTGGCACTTCCAAAATATCAGAAAATGATATTAAAGAAACTGACATTGATAATGTAGATAGAGAAAGCTCAACATATCCTTCTAGTGATACGAAAAAGACGAATACGACTGACAATGATGACCGGCAAATGGTCTCTGGGCATGCTAGGACTCATTCTATTGTTATCAATTTAGATGATAAAAGTCGTTTTACGGATGAAATAACTGTTTAAGTGTTTTTCGTTTATGTTATTGTACCTGATACAAGGTTGTAATAAGTGTAATTCGTTAATTTTTAAAATAAATGTCTTTTAAATGTTGTCTATTTTTTTATATTTTTTAGTCACCATAGATTTATAACGTATAGTGAGCAATAATTTACAGATATCCTAAAAGTCCAAGACGATATTTTGCAATTTCCAAGCCAACCGCTGAAGTATCCGCTGCGACTTCCGAAAATCTATGTAACCTGTAAAGAAGTGGTGGCATGATGAAGGATTGCGGTCATATGAGACGTGTTACCAGTGCAGTCTTTGCCTCTAACCACACCGAGAATGCGGTGGCAATATTCGTCTTGAAGGATATTCTATCCCGTGAATACTTTATTTGGCAGCACATTTTGGATTTGCTTTCTTGTATTTAATATCTATTTGCACACGACAATAAATCACTATAAATGAAGCAACGCTCGCACTGCATGTTACTTTATACTTATACGCTATATTTATCGGTTTGCCTGCTTTATTTCGACATAAGACTCAATTAAAATTTGTCTGGTTTAAATCAATTAAGACTTGCCTGGTACAATTTTTTAAGATCTAAAATTTACATATGTATCAAAAACATTGTAAATGATTCCTTCGCATTGAAATTGTTCTCGTATAATAGCAATGATAAGGCTTGTAATAAGATATACCTGTAAATTTAATGTCTTCATTTGTCTCAGTTTCTCATAATCCTATATGGAAGCAGAATTCTGTGACCGTAATTGAGAAATCTAAATTAATTGGTCTGGAGACATTTTTCATTTGAAGGAATAAAATTCCTTCTCAGATAGTTCATTAAATGGAATTTGTACTATGAATCTTCCATCTGAATACTGGCATTTTCTTCTTTAGATTGTACGCTCGAGATTTGCATTTCGTCCATTTCCTAAAATCTAGAAAATGAGATTTGACCAACGTTAATTAATGATCAAAAGATATCTACGTCGATTCGCTTTGCTTTGGCTTACAAAAGGAAGGATTTGCCAAATTAACACTCGAGAGTATGTTAAAATTCGTAGCATTTACAGGTTCATTAACTGTACTTAGCAAAGCTTAATTTTAGTTAATTTTGGATAAACTCCTTATACTTGTATTTCTTAAGCTTAATTAAATTTTACTTGTGCCAAACTAGCGAATTGAGTTTCCAGAGTAAGTACTATTCAAATAAATAATGTCGGATTTACTGGTTACCGTACGGCTTTTGTCGAATATTTGAAAGATCTCCTAAATACCTTATTGTGTTCCATCGATAGTATTAGGCTCCTATGACCAATTTCGTTGGACGACTAGTTGACTTTATGTAATACTTGCATCTTACTTTATTTTAATTACAAAACGATCCAACTAAATTACCTGTTAGTTCTTTTTTAACCTAACTATATCTTCTTCCTTTTCTTTACTGTCACACTAGTTATAGCGTTTTCCTTTGGTTGCACTTTTCGGCACTCAGTGTATTTCCATCCTTTTTTAATACCTTCAGTAATAAAGGATAGAAATACACTGAGTGCCAAAAAATGCAACCAAAGGAAAACGCTATTAGTAATGAGTAGTAAAGAGATGGGCATTAAAAGTTCTTAGGAATGGGGTGAAAAATCGACAATATTAGAGCCCAGTTGCGATTTCCTTCTGAGGCCTGCTTGCCACTATGCTAATTTTAGTAGATACTAAATTTATTATTAAATTTTTACTACTAAAATTTGCAACCAGTCAGTATCACGCTGATTGGTTAGGAACAGTTGTCAAAACTATCACATTATCATTTCATTGGATCTAACTGTTGTAGATTTTAATATCAAAAATTTAATACTAAAATAAGCATAGTGGCAAGCAGGCCTGAAACCTTTCCATAGAAATCTTTTATTAACGTTCAAAATTTGGCTGTTTCATTAAATTTAAACTTTTCACAATTTATATTACCTTATATCAATTTATTTTCAACTTTTCAGTCTCAATTTAATACAATTCTACATTAATTTTTCTTCATGGGTAATTAAGCAATGTATCTAAATATTATAGATAATAGCCCTTTTTCTGCAACTACCAATCGTAAATTATTATGATTTTCAAAAACTGTAATAAAATTTATTAACTTGTTTTTTATTAATTTTTCAATGAAGCATAGTTAACTTCGTTGTTGAGGATTTTAATTGATACAGGATTGAAGTCGTTTATGAGTAAAAATATTGAAAATGGAGAGTTTTCAAGATTAGGTAAGAATTTTTTATTGAGTAAAAATGGATACTCTTTCATTATTGACCATGGATTTTAACCTGACACTAACAAAAAATATGACCAGATATACCAAAATTCTGTATTATAACTGACATTCTTTAGGAGTCACGCAAAAATTAGTAAAAAATTTTTATTTAATACCCTAAAAGAGCTAAGTATACCAAATTTGTCATTAGTCTTACGAAAAGACAGAAAATTTTTAAGAAGTTTCAAAATAAAATTTCCAATTTCAACATCTTGTAATTCTAAAACGCGCAACATTGGTATAAGGCATGTTAAGCCCAACCGTCAAATTTTGGTTTCCCCTATGTCGAGTTTAAGTATGCCCATCTCTTCTTGAAACGCTCTATATATAAAGTAGTACAGCCATCTATACGTTTTATTTAGAATTTATTAAGAAATTCCCCTAATACTTTTAGGAATGCTATTTAACCTTCTTTCCAAGAAAATGAGACACTAGATAATCAACATATATTTTTATTAATTTTCAACGGCGACCCCTATGAACGTTATATAAAAGCAACGTCAATGCATATTTAAAGAATTACAAATGGAATCTGTATAAATTGGATATTAATTTTGATATACCAAATGACATTGGTCCAGGAAACGTTAAAAGCAGAGTCTCCAAGTTTATACAGATTTTTTTCAATTTATTGAACGCATTGAAACTAAGTATCCTTCCAGGATTTTAGGCCCAATAGATGACGCACTCAAACGGTTGCTGATTTATCCTTTTGATTCATTAGAACTAAAGAATATAAAGATAAAGAAGGAAAGACATCGTAACGTTGCAATAATAAAAAACGACAGTTTTTGACCGTAGTTTTAAACCCAGCCAGTTGATTGTTCTAATTTGCTCAAATGCAATGGATTCGAAATGTATTATACCAAGACCAGCAATTGAGAATTTTTTTGGAGATCTGCGAATCTCGTAATAAGAAAAAACATATTTAACAAAAAATTGTGGTTCGTTCTATCAGTTCTAAAAATTGTAACTAAAGAGAACAGGTTGATCTAATTGATTTCCAATCTTTGCCAGATGGACCATACAAATGGATTCTTAATTATTAGAATCATTCTATCAAATTTATTTTTCTTTGTCCGCTTAAAGTCAAAACAGCAGTAGCAGTAGTCAGAGAATTGTTGCCAATTTTTTTGACTTTTGGATCACTTAAAATATTGCCAAGCGATAACGGACGAGAATTTGTGAACAATATTTTATGGGAATTAAAACATCTAGCCAGAATGTGTTATGATAAACGGACGTTCTAGACATTCTCAAAGACAGGGAGGTTGCAATCAAGATGTTGAAAACATTTTTACGAAACTAGATAAGTGCTAACAATATCTAAAAAATGGTTTGCAGGCATACATTTTGTGCATTAGCAAAAAAATATATCATATCACAAAATAATTGGTCGATTTCTTGATAAGGCACTATTTGGTGATGACCCAGGTTTAGGACTTATCTCGTCTAACATTCCAAAAGAGCTTTAGAACACATTACATAAACAGGAAAAGTTAGAAAGTGCTGATATTACTACTAGAGGTGAATCAGAAATTTCAGAAATTCCAGATGGAAATACTACGAACAAGCAAGAAGATTTGGAAAGCTTAGAAAATATAACGGACCAGGAAAACATTTCTGAAAACCTTAATGAAAATGAAGAGAATCAAGAAATTGTGTCATAGAATATTTAGATACAGATATTTTGGATTACAAAAAAGTAAATATTAGAAAAAGAGGATGCACCAGAGAATTTTGCTCTAAGCAATAATGAAATTAATAGAAAATCCACTAATTTTCGTACTAATTCTTCCAATTGCACCAAGCGATAAAGAAATAATAGGAGAAAACGATAGCCGAATACAAAAACGTTTGGTTCTGAAGGAAAAGATAATACAAAACGAAAGATTTGACACATTCGTTGAACAAAGAAGGGAGGCATAGCAAATGTTGAAGAGTTTACAACTAAACAACAAACAATAAAAATTTAGCAAACGCGACTGCGTCCTAAAGTTGACAGGGGACCAGCTGATCCTTCTAATGTAATCGCCTTAGTTGTCGAAGTAAAAAATGGAGTTTATCAAGTTGTAACAGTTCATGAAATAATTAAAGGTTGGTTTAGCAACGACACAATTCAAAAATACCTTCGACAATTTTGAAAATAGAACAAAAAAACAGAACGAAATTCATATCTTTACGAAAGGCTGCGCCTTTGTATCAGGGGGTCAAAGATTTGCTAGATGTCATTTAAAATAAAATAAATTCAGCGTCCAAAACAATGGTGTTCAAATATGAGTGTACAATTCTTCTATTTCAATATCTAAGCTAGGAAAACGAATTTTCAATAAATAATGTTGACGTTTGGATCAGTTTCTGCATAATATTCAACTTGGAAAATAGAAAAAATCAACAATTAAGAGACACACACACAACATAGAAAAATTCCAACTGATTCTATAGAAATTATTTAAAAAAACTCTATTATTCGGAACCGATGTGCATCTCCACCGTTAAACTGTGCGATTTCCTCTTAATACTTAAAATTTCTTGAGAATTTATTCTTTGGCAAGTTACGGATTTTATAAACATTCTGATATTTAATTGAAAATTAATCGAAACCAAAACAAATCTAGAAACTATTCACCATTACTTTACTGATTTTCCAACAGAAAGAGATATGATGAAGATTCAGTAGATTCTCGCAAGCCCTTGCCAATGTCATAATAATAATTGCATAAAAATTATTTCTATGTAAATTTTTGAATAGGTAGGGCAAAATAAAGAATTTGGTGAATTTTTTTATTTTTTTTATTAAAATTAAAATTATTTTTTATTAAAAAGTCAAAAGTTTATACTTTGGCCATGGACTAAACTTAATTGAACTTAACTGAATTCAATTATAGCATCCAATATACACATATTAAATCTATGTTGCAAATCTGCAACAGGATGAAATGAAGGGTTAAGATGAGAAATTCAAATTTATTGACGATTTCAGTGTATTTTCAACAAAAATATGCATTAATGCATATTAATTTGCAATTGGAAAGGAATGAGTGTGTATTTTATAAAGAAGCCAAATCATCATTAAGAAAAATATGTGAAACATTATTAATAACAAAATGTTTTATATCAGTGAAGCACTTATGGTATCATCTGCGACGGAATTTTTTTTTTTGGGGCATTAATTTTTTTTCCGTAGTACAGTTATATGCAAAAAAAAAGCGTACACCGATTAGAGAGAGAAGTTTGGCAATCATATTTGGGTAAAACCGGCTATGAA
>JABRWK010000126.1:209283-220820 GCA_013372445.1 Hypothenemus hampei | reverse complement strand
CCAATGACAATGCTTTGTCATTTCTGATAACCTATGACATCTGCTGCTAAATAAGCCGGTTTTACCCAAATAGGATTGTCAAACTTCTCTCTCTAAACGGTGTACGCTTTTTTTTTGCATATAACTGTACGTGATAATTTTAAACTGCTGTAACATGTAACTGTTATTGTTTTTGCCTGGTTTCAATATCTAGTCGGATTCTATTATACTTCAGCTGTAGTTCCACGCCTTTAACCCAAAATCGATTTTTTTGGACATTCATCTTTTTTGCCCTGTACCCTTCATATGTATTAAATACAAAAATATTTATGATATTTTGTTATCTATGTTTATTTCGTTTATCATCTCTTAGATTTTGTAATTTTGTTACTTATTTCAAAATAATATAAATGTGGCTTACTGACGTCCAGACTTTGCAAAAAGAACCAAAGGATATCTTAATGATACAAAGTTGCATGCTTTGCTATAAAATCTTACATATTAAAATTGATTGATCTGAATTGTTAAATAAAATGAATCAAAACAATAGACTTTGTTTTTATCAATTGTATTAAATATTTGTTAGAAATTTGCTGCAAATATTATAATGGCGGTGCTGGTCTAATGATGCAATTACAATATAACACTCTCAAAAAACACATCTTACAATTAGTATCTCCATGTTTGCCAAAACGTCATTCGATAATTTTCTTATAAAAGAATACATGATGCAAAGAATTTTAGAAGCAACAAATAAGATTCGTATGAACTAAAATATTCGGCAAGTGTATGCGTCATTAATACAACGATGTATGTATTGAAGCAGAACATTTATACATTTACTTAAGAATTCAATTCATTTTGGAATAAATCGACGAGATGCACATACAAGGTGGCCTAACGAAAACTTTACCTCAAGTTTTGGATATTTTATCTCATTAAAGGTAAAATGCTGGAACACGTAAATTGATTTTTCAAGGGGGAAGTTTTTTGAGCTTATGTCCAATCCCCTATCTTCAACCCCTTGAGGGGGCGGCTCAGCTCTAAAACCTTAAATAAAATGGAGGGTCGTGTAATACCTCATTGTAAAGAGCATGTAAAAATTTTTCACCTACGAAATTTCAGATCATTCCGTTTAACCATTCCAAAACAGCATCCACTTGAATTTTGCTATTTTTACTATGAAAAGTGATGTAAACCGGAGTTTAGATAAGAAGGGGGAAGTTTAATTTCATATTTCATCATCCATGTCATTCATCCTTTCATTTCCAACTACCCTCACTCTGAAATATGAAATGAGGTATCACTCGACCCCCCATTCCACATAACATTTTACGGGTGAGTCGCCCCCTGGTCAAGGAGTTGAAGATAGGGAATTGGACATAAGCTCAAAAAGTTTCTCGCTCGAAAAATCAATTTACGTGTCCAAGCATTTTACTCCTTTAATGAGATAAAATATCCAAAACTTGAGGTAAAGTTTTCGTTGGGCCAACTCGTATATTGTTTGTACTTCTTTACTCGAAAACGAACACCTTTAACAAAAAAAGAGAACGTTTTTCTTCTAAATTGAATGAAAATAACAAAACAATTTTTAATTTCAGAAAAAAACTAGTGGCCTGCCATTTTTCTTTTAAAAATATCTCGAGACATGCTCGGACTGGTGAAACTAAAATTATTGGTTTCCCATGTTAAACTCAAAATTCCTTTTTAGCCAAAACTACTTTTATCTGAAAAACGGTTAAAAGTATTTTTGATTGCAGACTTTTAGTCAAAAGTAGTTTTGACTAGTATTTTTCGGTCAAAACTACTACTTTTGACCAAACTGTGCAGTCAAAAATATTTTTGATTAAAAAAAAATTTTGACTGTAACATAGTATATAAAAATCCGCATATTTAACTCTTGAAAAGTGCAAAATTGCATCTGAATATTTTAATTATTTTTGGAGATATTAATAAATTTAAATTTTTAAATAAATCTTTAACACTTTGTATTTTCGTAGTGAAGCCGTTCCGGACTAGAGTTTCCATAATAAACTAATACTATTTTTGAAGAAAGAAGCCAGTTCTGAAGTTTATTCCCTTAGTTATGACTGATCGACTAGAATTATTCCAGAAAATTCTAAAATTTTGACAGCTCCAGGCCTCTACGGAAATCGGTGCTGTGCCCTAACCGCTATGAATTTCGGAATTGATCTTCTTGGACTAAAAGAGGACTTAATATGCTACATTTTTCACGGGATTTAATTAAAAAAAAATCTGTCATAATCCCCAAATATGCCTCCAAAGTTGAATGATTTCAAATGTCAATAACTTGCTTATTTCAAATAGAATGCCTCAATTTTCTCGACGGCATCTTGTTCGGGATTCGATAATACACAATTTTTAATTTTTTACTTTTATTTGTGAATTCAAAACACGATACCATCGAAAAAATTTTAACATTTTAAGATACGAATCGGCAAAATTAAAAAATAATGGCCACCATGTTATTAAGTGTAAGGGCGCACATTAAACCTGTACCTGTACGTACTGTCATCAGCAACAACTGTTAATACTGGTCGTTACGATCAGAGCATATTTCTAATCTGGAAAAACAGTATATATTGGTTTTGCTCGTCTTCTTCGTCTTCACACAACAGAATGGCGGAAACAATGGTCCCTTTCAAACTATTTTCCATCATGAATGTCAACTAATAACTAACACAAATATTAAAAACCATGCAAAAAATGGTAAAAGATGACGGTCCATGGATGACAAGTATGCGCTGCATTGCTGGTTGCTGATCCGTGTAGATATAGCGTGTGTTGTCTTTCAAAATAGTCATTTTAACCTTTTCGCTCCCAATGGGACATATATGTCCCACTACGCTTAAAATGAATACCATTAATTTAAATATGTCCCATATAAAATGTCCCCTAGAACAATGTATTGCAGCACCGTCTAATATCAACCCTTTGAAATAAAGTTTTGTTTCCAATTTTATCATATATCTTAAATATTACCCATATATGTAGTAAAATAGCCTATTTTCTTACAAAAAATAATTAGTAGTGAAAGAGTTAAGGGACCTTAGAAAAAAATTTTATAGTCGACATCTATGAACATGATATAAAAACTTCAATAGCTCCAATTAGAAATGGGATCTATAAAAATTGGAGGTTAACTTTGATATGTCAAATAGCATCACTGGGTCGGAAAGGGTTAAAAGTTGAATTGTGGTTATGTTATCAAATTGAGTGTTTATACTATAGTATATTGTGAAAAACTGAGTATTTAATATAAAAATATATGCTCATTCCAGTCTAAAATGACAGATCTGGAAACATTACCGTAAAAATAATAGTTTTAAATTTTTAATATTCTTAATTGTGAAAATTTTTAGTGTCTGGCAAAAACTGTACCAAGTTGTAACATCAAGCAATGGAAACATTATTTCAGAAGTTGTTGAACAAGTGTTAAGCATATGCAAAAATTATCTAATAAAAGGGTTTTTATCCTTTAAACCATACAGTAAAGAGGCATTTGATGAATGGAGGAAAAAATCTACTTTGACTGTAATAACTGAAGATGATGAAATGTGCAGTTTCATTCATAGAATAAGTAAAGAGCTTGTAAGTTGTTCTAAAATATACGTTCAAGAATGTTTCTTAAGTTTATATATTGCAGGACTTCGACATTGAAATTGCCTGGTCTGTTATATGCAACTTCTTAATATTTGATTATTATGGAAAAGTTACTGAATTGAAATCAATTATTCGTTATGAAGCCAATATCATTCCAATTTTAGAACAGTTATGGAATTTCTATTCTTGCGATAGGATGTTTATGTTAAAAACGTTACGCTTTATTTTTGAAAACTACAACGACAAGAATTTTATTTATTATGAAGACTTTCAAAGCCTAGTGGCAGAAATAAATTTAAAACAATTATGGGATAATGTTTTAAATACTTTTCAAAATATTTTATTAGAAATAAATGTAGAAAAAAGCAGAAAAGTCTCTGATACCACCTTAACCAAATGGGTACAAAGAAACAACAGAGAACAAATAGAATTATTGCTTTTTATGATCCAACTTTGTGATGTAAAAGAATTAGAATTTAAAGGGGATGAACTTGCAGCTGTATTAAAACTGTTTATGCAGCATAGATTCGGTAGACATCCTCTATTTTTTGGTGCTGGAGGAAGGTCAAAATTAAGAGACATTGAACAAATAAAGAGTGCTGAAGTTGGAGTTATTTTATCTGTAATAAGAAAATTTTGGTGAGTTGTTTAACTAATTTTCAGAAATATTTCTGTTACTTAGTTTGAGTTTTGTAGGCAAAAACCTGAAATATTTCAAATGCTTCCTGCAGAAATTGAAATTGACTTGGATCGTTATACAATTCAAGGAGATAACAGTAGTGTACTACTCATATGGATTGTATTTAAATCAACACTACCTAACATTGATATAGAACAATGTAGACGTTGTTTTGACAGCCTGTTAAACAAATCAGCATTTAAGTCTTTGGCTAAAAGAATTACCTCAAGTATTTTTCAGGTATTTGATGTCTTAATTTTTTCAAATTGTTGTTACAAAATCAATATTTCAGAATTGTAAAGCAGGAAAAATAGTTAATGATTCCACGTACATAATGTTTACGGAACTATTAAAACTCGTAGATGACTACAAAGGTATTTACGAGCAGCCTGGAATACCTGAGATTTTATGTGAACTATATAAAAACCCACAATTTCCATCTCTAGAAACATTAGGAATTTTCATCTACGTTGCTCTTGAAATATTTCCTTATCAGTTGGATAATTTCCTAAGCATAGTTGAAGCCATTGTTCAGTCAGGAAGTAACTTTCCAAAGGTGAAAATTATTTATTTTTATATATTCTGCAAGTGTACAAAGATGGGTTGAGTAGTTTCCACTCTACCCTATGCATGTTTTTCTTGATTTCGTTGAATTACATCGGGTCTACTTGCTTAGGGTTCATACCGAAGCCCGGAAATAGTAATTAAGCTAAATCAGCAGGATAACGACTTTACACCGAGTGTGTTTCTTCATTCTTATCGAAAACGACAGAAAAGATTACTGATGTGCACATAAGAAAGGAGGTACTAATTAGTCACCCCACAGACCAGTTGATCCAAGAGTTGCCCATTTAGACTAAGATTAAGTCCACACATCCGTGCCTCACGCGTTACACGTCAAATTATACATCTTATAATTTTATTTATTCCAGATAATGACATTACTTCAAAACTGCCCTTCGTTTTGTACGGATAAGACGTGGCCGTACTTATCAGAATCCTCCACTCTTCCCGAAGATATGCATTTATTACCCGGATCAGATAAAATAATAGTCCCTGCCGGAACTCCCATAACAAAATGCAACTGCTTTGGCCAGAATGTTTGCAAAATCCAAATAAAATTTGATTTTTTTATAGTAATTGAACAGTCGATTCGATCACTAACGTCTTTTGCGTTCAACAGAGGTGATTTAAACACCTTTTCTACAAATTCTTTTTTGAGATGCGTTAAGTTTCTTACTTTTCTCGTTAAAAACTATCACGGTGATTTCACAAAGGATAAAATAATCACACCTTTGATTCAACGTTTGGACTGCGTACCAACTTTTTTGAGCAGAAACGACTCTATCTATTTCGAAATATTTTTTGAATATTTCAAAGTTAAATGTGCATTAATTAAACATCAAAATGTTGGCTTTCTGGAAGTTTTTCCTAGTGCAATAAGAAATTTGCTATTCCCATCGCGTCTAACTAGCAACAATGTTACGCAAAAGTTAAAATTCCGTCAACTCACTGAGGATTGTCTTGTGTCCAGATTTTTAAAAGAGGAAGAGAACCTTAAAAATCATAGTCTCTTATTGGAATATATTGAATTGATTTACAACATCTTACAAGTAAGTTGAAGGTAATCTCTTTTGTCTGTTTTATTATTAAATTTATGAATGTTTTAGAAAGACGTTTTGCATAGTGAAATACTCAGTAGTGGCGTATGGTACCTTTGTTACGTGGTATTTCCCTCTCATAAGCATTGGAATTATGATGAAGCGAAAGAATTTCAACAGACTGAAATACTTTACAGTATGGGAACGAAATACAGGAGTAACTTTGAATCTTTTTGGATAAAATGACACAAAACTATTATAATTTTTCAACGTATTGATCTTCCACGTTCGATACTTTTAAGAAAAGATATAATCATACTCATAACCTAATTCAAATTTAAATGGGAAACACTTAAACCAATTCCCGAATTAAACGCGTCAATAGGTTCCTTAAAAGCTTAATGTCGCGTATTTTCTCTTGATCTATATTAAAGCTTTTCTTTAGCCCATTCACTGCTGCTGTCATGGATTCGTGACGCCGGTATACTTGGCTTAGTGCTGACGACACGGATCCGGGACACCACCCCTAAGGGCATTTTCAATCCTTGAATATAACTTTAAGCTTTACAGGCCTTAACTTGGCTTGAATTTTTGGCGGACTTTTGAAAAGAAAGTTCTTCAACTCCTGGGTTGATATATGAAATTTAGAGCAGCAATGAATGGGTTAATTTATTTCATTATTTTCACGCACAGTTTTGTTAATAATGCCGAGTGATAGTTTTTCCCTTTTTGAAATATTCACTCGACCCTCTAGTTAAGATATGATGAAAATTTGAACAGTATCCTACCGTTGTAGCCATTTAATAAATTAAGATTTTTATAATTACATACCGTTACAGTGCTACCACATCCAGAAATTTTCAAAGTACTCTTCGTAATTACCTTTACAAAAGTATTTGTAAAAGTTTTTTACAGAATGTCTTCAAGTTTTTGTTTTGGTTCTTCAAAAAGATAGAAGCAAACTTGAAACTGATGATCAACGTGAGCTTTATGACCTTGTTCACGACGCTTTTCTAAAAGACTATTACATCATTGACAATTTCTATGGAGTATTCGTCAAAGATAAATATTACATTGCAAATTATATGAATCAAGAATCCAATTGGATATCCGGTAAAACTCTTATAATATTAGAAACTGTGAAGCTGGAACTGCTAGTTTTATTATTAATTTACAAATGTCGAACGAAAACCACAAAGGAATGTGTACTCGACGAACGTATTCATGCATTTGCTAGATCAGCAAGCACTTATTTTATTAGTCCTTACAATTGTACTTTAGCAGTATTAGCTGGAAAATTCCTAGATATTCTCGGAAGGGTATGTACTCAAATATATTCCTGTAAATTAAATCAAAATTTTAAATTAATTTATTTGTAGGACGTACATACACCATTAATGTCATGTCTTGGAGTGGATTATGACCAAATTCAAACCTTATTCTTAGAACGTTTGAGAGATCCTATGGAAGATGAAGAAGTTAAATTGAATATCCTCAACATTATTAGCACATGTATTTTTTATCAAACTGGTATGACAGCAGCATTTTTCAATATCCAATCATCGAAAAAATGGTACAATCCTCACGTTAAAAGGATCAAAGCTGATACTGTAGGCGACTTTATGATTGATTATTTAAAAAATATTAAAAAGGTATGTTTATATGTTAATATCATATTCATTTCAATGTTAAACTTTTATTATTATTTTTTATAGTCAGTGACTTATCTAAGGTCTCCTCTTCAAGTAGGAGTGTTAAAAAGTAATGGCAGACTTATGGGAATGTCAAAAACAAGATTTAATAAAACATGTTACATCCTCAAAGGAATTTTGGTCGCTAATGATCGAACCGTTATTACGACCTTTTGATCAATCGCCTTTAGTTTATTCAAACCTGTTCAAAATCTTAAGTCTACAATTTAATATTGCACGCAATTTGGATGGACAAGAATTATTTTTCAATGCTGTTGAAAAATTTTTGACGAATACTAAACAATTGAAAGAATACCAGATGTATGTTTATAAAATTTTCATGAATAAGAAATTGGATAAAGAAGTTTTAAATGATCGAGAAATGTTAGTGCTCACTTGGACGGAACTACTATTAAGTGCTCAAAAAGAGAAACGTGTGCAATCCTTTGTTAATGAGGAAACCCAACATTACTATATCGAATTAGCTTTTGATGGATACACAAATGAAATCATCTACACAAACCTATTAAACTCTTGGCTGGAATTTACATTAGTCGTTTTCGAAATGTTCGGTCCAGAGTTTACAATTGAGCCAAAAGAACTTGCTATGAAAGCAATTAACTACGCTCATGTACTGCAAATCTTTTACGAAAACTTTTCTTTGAAAGAGAGGAAAACCGCTTTAGCAATTGTATTATTTATCGTTCAAAGATTAAAGTGTTATTATGAAAAAAACACTATAAAATTGCTACATTTACTTGAAAAAATCGGAGCATTAGTAGACAGAGAATACGATCACCTGAGAGATGACATCTTGATAAAAATGAAAACAGAAGATATTTATGCAAAAGATCTTATTGGACCATGGGGATTAATTTTATCCATATGCAATTGTGTTCTATCTCTAGAAAATTGCCAGGCTTTAGACATTTGGTTTTCCAATAGGAAATATTTGGAGAAACTTACTTTAAATGTTTGCGATCTTTTGAGTCACAAAGACAGTTTTGCTGCAGGAATCCTGTCACTTCATAGTCTAAATTTATACGTTCAGTCTAATTTATTTAGTCACTTCTTGGACGTTAACATGATGCTTTTCTTTGATCGTTTAGAACCTGTTTGTAATGCGTTATTGACAGGAAGTACTACTAAGGTAATGTATGCAGTTAACTTAGTACTGTAAGTTTGTAATATTAATTTTAGGTAAATGTGTTGGACCTTGTAAATGCTTGGAGAATTCTAAACTTAGTGGTTAAATTCAATCAAGAATATTTAAGGAAATTTCAAAAAACCGCATTGCCTGCTTGTTTTGCATTTCTGATCTTAAATCAACATATCTTAAAACACATATTGAGATTACCTGAAAATACAGTGAACCTGGAAGCATTGAACTTGGTAATGCAAACTCTAATGTTCTACAATGAACTGCTAAAAAAATTTAAAAGTGAATGGTACAGGAAGAACAACAACAGTTACACTTTTATGACTGTAAGTTTTATTGAATTTTAAGCCGAATTTACATATGCCATGTAGCTAAAGCAAGTGAATCGGAAAGTTACGTTCTAGACTATATAATCAGAGACCCCTACTTTCCATATATTTATCAGGATTGAAATATTTGTCAGTCAGTGTGTATGCCATTAGTAATAATTTGAGAATGAAGACGAATGAAACAGTTATTTGACAACTTTCGTGATGCGTATAAAGTAAATTTTGCATCACTCATGCATTTTTTTGCCGTTGACTTTAGTCTTCATTTTTTAATGCTGTGCCACCCTTTGTATATTTATTAGGTAGGAGTAATATCCTCATTGGCTTCTTCAAGCACATGATGGATTGCTTCAACCGACAGCAAACTTTGCTTTAGTGTTCGAATTATACTATCATTATTTAAGAAATATTTTAGTCTTGAGTCGAAAATATAATATTCACACGATCATACAACCTGCTTTAGCACCTACTTTACACATGTATATTTGACTTTAATTAAAATATTTATTTTAGGAAGGTATAAGAAAAGTTATAAATGCTTGCATATACCTTTGTCTAAGGCCTAAACACATTGGATTCTACACTTTGGACGATTACTATCGTTTGACATCTTGCGATCTAGATGCATCATTTACAAATGACCTTATGGTCTTAGTTATAAATAAGCTTATAGGTATATTAGGTCTGGCATTCTCATGTTTATACAAATTGAACCCTACCATGTTGGAGATGTTTGATTATTATGATCCTAGCGAACCCTTGAACGTCCTTATTCATAATGATTTTAGTGTACCGAGATTTGAGCTTCCAATTCCTTGCGATCTTACGTATGGAAAATTACTGTGTTTAGCTCATTTTATGTGCAAGATTTTAAATCAACTTCACCAGAAACAGAATGGACCAAGGGAGAACATTGATGCAGATAAATTTAAAAAATATATGGGTCTTGTAGAACATCAAGATCCAAGTGATTTTATGCCTGAGCAAAAACTAAGTTCCTTTTTGAGGTATTTGTATGAGTACTCAGGTACGGAACTATGATTAACTTTCTTCTTCTGTCTTCTATTTCTTGTTATTTTAGGTTTGACTGATCCCTGGATAAATAAATTGGACCCTGACAATACACTAATAACTGCAGATATCCTTATGTTATTTATCGCTCAGCAAACAACCCTCACAATCAAATTTATGGATTTTAGACAAGCCTCATATTACAAACGAAATCTCTACTCGGAATTGCAATTTTTTCACGAGTATATTAGAAAACGTACTTCTGAGCTAATGCTACCTTCTAGTTCAACTAATCAAATGTATTCGGGAGATATGGACTATATGAAAAAATATTTACTCAGCCACTGGCGAAAGGACCAAACTGGAAAGAATAAAATTGATAAAGTTGCTGAAGAAAATTTTATGTTAATTGTGTCTTTTTGGTTTTCAAATATTTGTCAAATTCAATAATTCAAATGTAAAAAATCGATAATTAATTAATTAAATATTTTTAAGATTACCGCTATTCTTTCGTATTTATCTTTTGCACTTTGTGAGAAAGATAAAAGACTTGTTGTTTGTTACATCGAAATCGTAACAATTAAAAATCCTATAATAAATGTCGATTTGTTCAGTAGAATAAAAAGCCTGGCTAAATAAGAAAAGCTAATTTTTCAAAACTAAAGTCATGATAGTGATCAATTGAAACAGTAATCAATCACAACAATCTAGTGGATTATTGATATAGAAACGTTGCTGTGAGTTTCCGTCGGGTGCGGCATACATGCAGGATACCGTTTTTGTCTCGCGGCTCTCGGCTGCTCTCGGATCGTTTCGAGTTCGAGGGTAAATGACAATGGCGGGAATTTTAAAGTTTTTGACAAATCTAGGGACAAAAGTTGATACTAGGGAATTTAATTTTTAAGTAATGGATTTGACAAGGCTATATTTTGTGTTTTTCCCGCTTTTAGAGTGTTCGTTAAATTTTCATTTGTATTTTTATGTGCAACATTCCAAAAGATTAAAAATTAAATGTTTATTCATTATGGAACGGTAAGCTACAATCGTATTTAACACAATATTGTAATTGTGACTACTTAACGATTACTCTTTCATAGCGCAAATATGATGAGAAAGGTTGCAAATAAAGGCGAAGACCTAAAATGCAAGTATTGCGAAAAAAGTTTTTCTAAAAACTATAATTTAAATCGGCACCTTAAGAACGTCCATGCCGAAAAAGAACTTAAAACAGTGCCCCTGAGTACTAAAAAGTGTCATATATTTTGTATACTTTGTTCCAGAGCAAATGTAAGTACCCACTGTTAACATTTAGAGCAAATATGCTCTTGGGATTTAGTATCAAATAATTTTTTATATAAAGTGGTTACTGAATAGGTCAATGGGGCGTATAAATCATACAATGATTATTTAATTCATTTGCAAGACGTTCATGAAATTAAAGTAGAAGAAAAGGAATTACATTTT
>JABRWK010000126.1:110595-206761 GCA_013372445.1 Hypothenemus hampei | reverse complement strand
AAATTGGTTCTTCTAAGAACCACCAACTTTTTAAAAAGAAATTCAACTAAACCAAAAAAAACAGTAGTAATAATAATAATTATTATTATTAGTATCACTATTATTATTTACATTGTTATTTATGATAATAATTATAATAAAATTATAATTATTATCATAATTTATTTATTTAAATATATGTATTATTATATTTATTGTGATAGTTTTTATATTTATATAAAACAGATTTTACCAAACGTGTATATCGCTGTAATAAATTTGAAATTTCAAAATTCGCGCCATTCTCAGTGACACTTGAACCCGAATCGATCCGAGAGCAGCCGAGAGCCGCGAGACAAAAACGGTATCCTCATACATGCGTTCGACGTTGTCAGATTTTAAAGTCAATATGGTGTATTTCGAAATTTAAACTGACTAAATCTGGTGAAAAAAGACTATATATTCATATTCGAAACAAATCCCTGACAAAAATGTATTTGTACAACAATTAAAGAATAGATTTTTAGTAATTAGGGCTGAGTAAACTGGATTTGAAGAAAATCGATTATTTCGTTTCTAAATGAAACGTCGTAACGGTAGAAATTTAGGCGTTAATGACATATGACAGAACACAAAGAAGCGACAACATGGCATGCGCTTGAAGCGCTAGTAGAAGTCAACGTAGTGTTGAATAGAAGCGGTGATATATTTATTAGATAGGCTAATTTTTAGTAATCTCGGCATCACCCGATGCTAAATTAACGGTTAAATACACACGGTAAGTCAGAAAACATTCCTGTAAGTCAACCTAGAAAAACTGGAAAGCATCAATTAAATATTCACAATACCCGTATAGTGAGTGCGAAAAATGAGTTATAAGAATAGTATTTGTTGAGCCATGACAGTGTAAATTGAAGAGGATTTTGGACTAATTTCGACGCTGATCTTCCCTTCGTCTTTGACAAAGACTCTTTGTGCAGTGTTCTAGAAACTTTGCCGTTTAATCCAAGTAGCAGATTGCCGCGGAAATGTACGTAACTTTTCTATTTTCCTAACATCCTAAAACCACATTATTTATTCTCCAACAACTTGAAGAATCGTTCCCTTCCTTGGTAATGTGTGATTCATTCGTTGCATTCCAATTTGTATTTTTTCACTTGGTCAAACGTAATGTGCAAAAATAGCTCTTTGCGGGAGTTTTTATCATTAACCTTATATACTACACTACAATACAAATATTGTTCAAGTTTATTAGCGCTACGTTGAAAAACGAAAAGTCAAATTTGAATTTCATACAGTTATATTTTGTTTCGATAATTTCTACGTTTTACATATTTGAATTTTATCGAAAAAAAAGGATAATACCTAGTTTGTGTTTCAATTGTTTTAGATTTTGACAGCCACGATCTATTATATTAAACATTTTCATTGTATATTTCAATTGTTTTAATGACATTACAACTGTGCCATACTAGATTTTTGTTCATTAATTGATTATTTCAAGTAATTAGTGACGAATTGCTTAATCATTTGTTTTCATAGAAGAAATAAAATTCAAATTAAAGGTGAAATAAATTTTTACGTCACCCGTGGTTAATGATTTTAGTAAAGATAGTTGCTGAAAATACATACCTGAGAGTCTGTCTTATCGATTCGGATACGGTGGGTACCGATGTTTTTGGAAATTTTATTTTTTTTGGAAGGCTTTTGAAAATTCCCCCCCTCAAAAAAAATGAATCTTCATATGATTTTATTTGAAAACAAATATTGTTTGGTAACTAGGTACTTCAGCTTTTATTCGTTTTACGAGCTTAATGGACATTAACAATGGTTTTTTATTATTTTCAATAAAAATTTTAAACGATTTTAAATGAAACATCAAACAAATATATGTATACCAAACATTAAATGACATTAACCCTAATTTTTATGAGGGTCGTCTGTCATTTGACGATGTATTTGTAATATATGTATTTTCTGCCATGTTTCCAAAGCTCTAAACCCTACGGGCGTATTTCTTTTTTCAAACCGAACCTTACCTTTCATAGGAGGATTAAGCGCAGATGAGAAGAAAAACACAAGAGAGCGGACCCTGCGGGTTCGTTTCTTTTGCCACACTAAGCCAAATCTTGCCTTTCCTAGGAGAATTAAATTCAGTGACCGTTTCCCTTTGTCAAAAGTTTCTGTTGACTATTTTATATTTCACAACAAACTTAATTTATCAGACCACCTCTAGAACAATTTTAACTTTGGCAACATAGCAGAAAATACGTATCACAATGTCAAATGACAGACGACCCTCATAAAAATTAAGGTTAATGTCATCTAATGTTTCGTATGTTAGAGTTTGATTTTTTATTTAAAATTGATTAAAATCATTTTTGAAAAAATAATGTTTAAGGTGTATTAAGTTAGCAAAAAAGGTATTAAAGCTGAAATAGTTATTAAAACAGTATCATTTTCAACCGAAATAAAATGAAGATTAGTTGGCAAACACTGGGATTTTAAAAACCAAAACAAAATTTCAGATTACCGCAAAACATCGATACGGTCCGTATCTGAATCGTTGAAATAGATTCTAAAATATCCCATATTAACGAAATTTCGTTTTTAAAATTAAAAACCGCCAGATCAAAATTCATTCGTGTTTAATATTTCCTGGAAATTTTATTGTTCATTCTTTTGTGTCCCATGAATAACCGAATAATGATTAACGTTGCTTAGCAGCCGTTTGTCAAGCATGTAAAACCCAATCTCAAGAGTTGCCCGGCCAAGGGAATAATTACACCCCCTTTAGGAGAAGTGACACAAACACGTTGAATACCGAAACTGTCAACAGGGCTAATTATAATTAAAATTATATTCAGTATCGCTTTTAGAAGGGTTTCTTAATGTAAAGGGCTTAGTTACTCGTTTCGTTCCTTAGCGGAAAATCTATTCAGAGGGTAAATTGTTCAATAAACCACGTTCTAGAAAGTGAATATGGATGTGCCAGATTGAAATAGATGAGTAATTTAGCAAGCAATTATATGTCATTAACATGGATTCAATAATATTGTTTATAACGAGGGTTTGGTTGGTAACAAATTTCAGTTCAGTTTTCAGCTAGATTTATTGTCGAACACAGTCAATATTTATAGTTAAGAGCACTCTAGCGTTTGATTCATCTATTATTATACACCTTGGTTATCAGAGCGATATATATAATAATTTTCTTTTTTGTTGCAGCAGTTGTATTATAGAAAAATGCGGGAGTACAAAATTGTTGTGTTAGGTTCGGGAGGTGTAGGTAAATCGGCGTTAACGGTACAGTTCGTACAAGGTATATTTGTAGAAAAATATGATCCTACGATAGAAGACAGTTATAGGAAACAAGTCGAAGTCGATGGTCAACAGTGCATGTTGGAAATTTTAGATACAGCTGGAACTGTAAGTACCTTTACATTAAACTTTATTCGAATTTAACAATGGAAAAACTGGCTCAAATCTCGACAAGTTTCGTTTCCAACTTCCTTTTAATGGAAGTTTTCAAGACATAATTAAATTTGAATGTCAATACTTAATTTTGTTGAAGATACGAATTTTCTGCTTCAAAAAGGACCCAGCTAAACTTTCGAGTTGAAACTCGCTAACGGGCAACCTTAAGCAGAGGAATTTTGATATTTACTTGGGAATGAAATTTAAATGCTAAATTCCATTACCTTCGAGACATAATGGAATTTTATTTTATGTTTTCATACTTCCCTTCACAAACAAAGACAAAGCATATTTCGTTTTCTTCGTATTCGTTATTAAATTACTAATTTTCTACCGAATGAGTGAGGTTTTAGGGAAATTTCACTCAATTTTTCTAAATTTATTTAATTTTATATCTATATTACAGGAACAATTTACTGCAATGAGAGACTTGTATATGAAAAACGGTCAGGGTTTCGTTCTGGTATATTCAATTACGGCACAGTCAACGTTTAATGATCTCCAAGACCTCCGAGAGCAAATTCTTAGAGTCAAGGTAAGCCAAGTGTTAATCTTTAATTTACGCTATCGGTTTGATTCATTTAAAAACGACTGCATGCATCATTTCTCTGACTCATTTTTGAATTAAAGAAAATTAAAGTAGTATTATTTATGTTGTTTCCATCTATTCGTAAACCAAATTTTTAATTAAAAAAAAATAGATGCATTTGTCATTCCATATTTGAATTTGATCTCGTGCTTGAACCTATTGAAACTGTATTTTTTACGCCCATCATAAAAGTTTGCATAATTATGAAGTAAATGTGGGTACTGAGGCAGCTGTGAATATGTAACAGCAATTTGTGCTGTATTCGTAGCAAAATTACAACATTCGTATCGGTCCCGCAATTTCAAGCAAATGTACGAGGAGGAATTGATTTATTCTTGGCCCACTGACCACCTTTTCTTATCCCCAATCGATTGAACGAGATTTTCTATCCTTTAAATGTTTCTTCAGTTTAGGAAAGCAAAAACAATCCAAAGGTGCTAAATCAGTTGAAGAAGAGTGGACTGTTCCACTAATTCGAATCCTAATCCGGAAGTTTATTCATAGCAATTCTCAATTTTTGCACTGGCGTATTTTCTTGTAAATAGAAATTTTATTTGGAGACCACCTAGGGTATTTCTCCATTATTTTTGCGCGCAGCTTTGTTAGTTATGTCCTGTTGTAGTTTCCCCTATTTTTCAAGAAATCAGTAAGAATAACTATCTCAAAACACTGTAATAAGATTTTTTCCAGTTGACTCTTAATCACTTTTTTTGATACTGGAAACTGACAATATTAAAGAATGCTTGCTTTCATCGCTTTTATTACTTTTTAGTTTTTGAATCATACCTATGTACCTAGGTTTCATGTACAGTCACGGATCGTTTTCAACTCCAACACCGATTAAGTGCGATATTTCCACTCATGCTCTCTTCCGTTCTATATTCATGCACTTGGGAATTCATTTCGCAGAAAGCTTTTTCATATACAAATCAATATGAACAGTGTAATTGATTCATTCATATGAAATATCCAGCTACACATTTTAGTCCAATTGGACGATCTAACAATGGTAAATCATGGACAGAATCGATCTTTTCTGAAGTTGACACTGAAATATGTCTTTCAGGTCTCTCACAATCTTGAATACAAATTTTCCTCTTAAAGGAAATGCCCCAATTTTTGACAGCGGAATATGAAGAGCAGTCACTATTAAGGGAACTAAGCATATTTTCATAAATCTTCTTACCTCATAACCCTTTCAACTACAGGTACCTAATGAGGACTCGATATTTCATATTATCGATTTGAATTCAAGCTTCGAAGTGCTTGAACTTTTTGACATGAACCTTGGCAATGACACTTATAATATACATATTATATTTTGTTGTCATGGAAACGTAATTATTTTGTTATCGTCTAAAGAATCAAGGCCAACTATATATCAATACTCCCTCGTATCATGATAAATATGGCCCCTAATCTGCCAGGAAAAAAACTAATATATCCGGCAGTGAATTGATTAAATGTTTTATCAGCCAGAGCTGGTCTGTGTTTGCTTTTTGCCTAATGGAAGTGGCAACTATTTCGTGCATTAACATTTTGTCGAGTCCTATTTATTTAAACTTTTCACCATGTTTAACTAGACCTGAATCGCGAAATATTGTTCAGAAACACGAGTTCTCTTGTATATGCACATCTAAAATTTGAATTCCGGAGAAATCGTTGAAAGGCGCTGAATTCTCTAGCCATTTAACGTAATTTACATCGTACTACGCCATATAATTATTCAAAAACGGTTTTTGGGAGCGGTTTATATTGGGAAAAGCTTGAAAATTTTCCTAATAAATCCGCCTCGATGGAACCGCCATTTAAAAGGGAGTGCTTAAATCAACATTTGAAGAACTACACGAGAGCCATATGTAGAAAGTATTGTTTTGCAATTGAAATCAGCTGCGTGTTAGAAATTGAAAAATTCCATCTTTCGTCCTTCAGAAAATAAGTTATTCATTAGATATATGGATAATTATTATTATCACTTTTCATCATCTCACATTCGCGCCCAAATTCAATGAGTCATCGTAAAGTTTCGGTATTTAAAAATCGCTTTTCCTAGAACCACCCTAATGGAAAATTATTATAGCCTGTTTAACTAATGAAATCGTGATGTTATGGGGTCGCTTTTAATTTTTTTCTTTAATGTTTCATTATTAATTTGTATTAAAAAAAAATTAACCAATTATGAATTCGGGAAATGGAGTAACCTTGATAACAACAGCTGCACTCTAATAAGCAAAATGGAACTCATTTTCCTAATATAGCCTTGATCAAAAATAATGAGCACCTTGTATATTTTTTATTTTTTTGTTACAAAGTGATACAAATCTGATGTGATTTTGCTTTATTTATCATTATAGTATAAGCATTATTTTAGATGATTGTTTGATGCTGTTAAGTGGTTTCTGAGCTGCCGCTTCACTATACTTCATTGAGTTTAGATTTGAGAATTGTGTGGTCTAGCCAGGGAGCTCAATCCTATCCTTCTAACCTCTTCATTATTTAAGCAGCTTTGTAGCAGGGAGCGTTATCTTATTAAAACCACTTCCTCCAAGTTATTAGGGTATTCAATAAGAATTGCGAATGACTAATGCAGGTTCAAGTACATACGCAATCTATAAGGAATCTATAAGTTCTTTACAAACAAACAAACAAACAAATAAACAAACATTCGAGATATTATTCTTCGCATACTTATTGCTTTACGTAAATTACACCGGATGCCACAAATTATGAAAAAAATCAACAAAAAAAATATAAGAATGAAGAGGCGAGGCATAGTAGGCAAATAAGTCATTATATAATAGTGTTCAATACTTTTGGCCAATCCCGTATAAGTAACTGGTTATTAATACTTTTCATAATTATACATAATATCTCTACGAATCTTATGTTGACCGAGCGACGAAAGATTTTTGTTCCTTTTAGTAAAAGTTGGAATTTTAATGAAGAAAAAGTTTTCTTTCACTTCGATATCGAAAACAGCTCACGTTTGGTTTTTTCTTTCATATTAAAATTAAACTTATTCGGTTGAATTGTAAAGAAATGTCCTCGGACAATTTCGCATAAAACTTGTCGGAAAAATCGCAAAGGTTCGCTTTATGTGAAGTTTTCAATTTGCCACCCGAACGGACCCGAACTCACTTTTTTTCTCGGTGAAATTGCTAGATTAGTATCGTTTCCCTCTTCTGATGTCCTTTCTTTTTCCCTCCACTACACAGTAATTGATCTCCATTCAACCAATAAACTATAGACCTGTCTAAACTTTACAAATCTCTAATAAAATACCCACCGCACGAAAATTATCGCATCACGTAAAATTAATCGAACTTTTCTTTATAAGATTTCCAAAGATATCCTGATATGTTTTTGAAAATAAATTGGCCAAAAAAAAGAACAACCATGTTTACGTAATCGAAAAGATAAACTCTTCATTTAAGTCACATTGAAGTTGTGACAGTAATTACTCTTATTGAAGATAAGTAGATAATATTTTGAGAATAATTTAGTCATCTGTTGGCAGAGTGATAGCCAGATATAGGGAAATTGACAAATAATGCAGACGACCTGGACAAGGACGTCGAACAGTCGGAGATAACCGATATTTAGTCTTGACAGCTTTAAGAACTTGTTACTGTACTGCAATAATGTTGAATCAAATCTTTATGAGGCCGGAGGGGTGCATATTTCAGTTCAAACTGTTAGACGAGAAGACCACATGGAGTTGGACTAACGATGTGTAGATATTATCGATATTGTGAAATTCATATCATTCTTGTAGAAGATAATGTCATTTTTATACAGGATAATGAACGATAACATATTAGAAAAATTATTTAAACGTACTTAAGAGAAGTCGATATCAATGTTTTTGAATGGCCAACACGCAGCCCAGATCTACATAAACATGTCCGAAGTCACCTTGGCTAAAAATTGCAGCAAAAAAAAAGGCCACTTGCTAATCTACATGAGTTAGAAGTTGCTTTAATTAAAGAGTTTGACTGCATATCTCAGAATTATGTAGGAAGCCTAATTGAAAGCATGCCAACGCGCTTATTCAGGCGATAATTGGAGCAAGGGAGGGACACATCCGCTGCTAAACTTTTCAAAAAAAAATTAGTGACTCTAATTACTAAATATACTGCATTTATTATAATTTTGCTGAAAAATATTTCACAATACACATATGTATGTATTTTAGTTGCCTGCACGTTGTTTACGTCTTTTTTTAAAAAAAAAGGCAACAGAAACACCCGCGAAAGCGCCGACAAAGGTAGACCGATTTTCGACCAGTACAAATCCCTGCGTCGCAATTTTAACTTTTAAGATCGGTAAATAGATCAAAAGAATTTGAATTTTTTAAGTGGCGGTATTTTCATTTATGTTGAGTGTCGGTAAATGACTCAAAGAAATTTCATTTTTTTGCGTGTGTGAAATATAGGTGCAGACAACTATATGTATTGGGAATAAAAAGTCTTATATCAAATATAACTGTACTTAATTTAAAGGAAATACAGACAAAAATTGAGATAATGCGAAATTTTCGTTCGCTATATATTAAGCAACTTTTCTCAATCTTTTTTTTTTCAAAATCATAAACACATATTATGTCATTAAACTGGACAACCAGGCCAGGTTGCAAACCTTTCCAGGCTCCAATCGGCTAGCAAATCGCTTTGTAAGCTGGAAAGCTTTTTATTCGCACAACTGGTTTATTTGTAAAAATTTTACACCGCGTTGGCTAACTTCTGTAGTTCGTTATTCCATTAAAAATCAAATTGAATCGCGTTGTTCGGTGCGATTTTTATTTAATTAAGCACTCAATTGGTTTTATTTGACAAGGAATTAAACGCTTATTCGCGCTTATAAATTTTTAAAACCGTGTCTCGATCTGGCCTTTTTTTCAAGCGACAATACTTTATTTAAGAAATTTAAAAATAAATAATTAGTTTCTATATTGTTATCATCGTGGTATAAAAGGTTATTAAAAATTTTAAAATTTTCTATTCTAATTCTAATTTCTTCTAATGCGAGTTTGCATTGATATATTCTTAGCCTAATGTAGATGAAGTGAAACGTTCACATCGAAACTGTTTTATTCTACTGCAGTCTTCCCTTTAGTCTAGTACACTTTGTACAGTGAACCTGCAAGCCTGCCAAAAACAAGTTTTCCTATTGATTTGCAAGCCATCTTTCATAGGTTCAATCACATTCATATAAAATCAAAATAAAAATGTAATAAATTTAGTACAATAAAATAGAAATTCGCTTCGTCTCGCTTACAAAAAATATACAGGGTGTTGTAACACGCTCCCAGAAGGTAGCTTGTTGAAAAAAGTGAATAGTATGTCTTTTTTTGTGATTTTGTCTAGAATTTAGCCAAAATCTAGCAAATTTCTAAAAGATTTTTCCTCTTCCCTTTTACAAAGAACACTAATTCGTATCAACAACTTAAAAAAGCTACTCTTCAAATATACAAAAAGGATCGTTAAAGTAGCGAGAGAGCTATTTTTATTCTTATTTATGACTTGGAATTTTAATACAGATTTATACAAAAATACATAAATTTACAATTGTTTAGTTAATTGTTATGTTTTAGGACACAGATGATGTTCCAATGGTGTTAGTCGGTAATAAATGTGATTTGGAAGATGAACGAGTCGTGGGCAAAGAGCAAGGGAGCGGTTTGGCTCGCCAGTTCAACTGTGCCTTTATGGAAACTTCTGCCAAAGCGAAAATAAATGTTATTGATGTAAGTTGTTTAGGTATAAAACTAATAAATTCGCCACAACTCTCTGGCCATGGAATGCGGAAAACTTAAAACTTTTTCTTTCTTTTCAGATATTTTATGATCTAGTTCGACAAATTAATAAGAAATCTCCAGAGAAGAAACAAAAACAGAAGAAGAAATCTCTGTGCGCGCTTCTGTAAAGTAAGCTTCATTTGGAACCAAAAAAAACTACGTAATAAAAAAATTTCAAGACTTTCATCAGATTTAAAAGGTGCAAAAGTGTGAGGCAAGTGCGGACTCGCGGTGCAACTAAATAACCTTTAATTTTTAAGATTTAAATAATACATAACCCTGTGTTCTTTTTGAGAAAAAATTCGCCCGTTATTTTCCAGAGCTGAGGTTGTTGAATTAGAGGCAATTTTAGTGATAGGGTATTTAAAGAAAATACTGCCAATTTGTGGTGTCAAATAGAAAGTAAATCTTTAAAAATCAATTCGCGTCGTTTACCATAATATAATTTTTTGCAACGTTATACGACAATACTTTATACCAGCAAAAGAAGTCTTTGATATTCAGCTTAAGCTCTATTTTTCATTAACTACAAAGTCGCGGTTACTTATCTATGCCTCTTTAGTGAAAACTTTATGATCTTTTTTTCTTAGCTGCTTTTCTAGCAAAACCTTAAACAGGTTCCATCACTGATTATTAGAAGAATAACTTTCCTCACAAAACAGTGTAGAATTGTGACCTCTGCGTCTTTGTGATAGTAATCCCTTGGTGCTTTAACTAGCTCGTGTTCTTCATATTTTTAGTACCTAATAAAAGAAATTCTCTTGCTGGTTCTTTTCGGATACCTTCAATAATGTTAAAAGATTAGTTTCTATTTTAGAATTGTACAATTCATGAATGTGGCGTCTTCCATTCATTATTCTTATCTGTATTAATTTAATGTTAAAACAGTTATGTTAGCATGGGCGTTATTTTGACAATATGCACAAAATTTGCATACAGGGAAACATTTTCCATTATAGTACAGGGTGATGTATGAGTGAATATTTTTCAATTTAGTAAGAATTTTATTTGTTTTGTTCTTTTCCTTTCAGTGCAATAATAATTTTCGTTTTTCGTAAACTCAGTTTTGTCTAATTAGTTTTAACATTCGATCACCCTGTACATATTCCTTTTTTCCAAACTCACTGTGTATTTATTGATTATATTTGCCTTCATTTTATGTATTTTAGAACGAATATTCTTTTTATATTAATATAAATTCTACCAAATAACTATTATTTTCTATATTTTTGTGGAAATGGTATACTTATGATAATGGGGCATCACTTGAATCAGTGCTCAAAAAAATGAGAAAAAATCCAGAAAGATAAACGCGGTCGCACTGTGTAAATTAAAAAGTTTTTCTTTAGAAAGTGCTTTACCTCTGAAACAAGTTTTCTTCCAACAGCTTTCCCGTAAAAACGTTTTATACAGGGTCGCCCACTAAAGCAGAAAGGGACAATAGCTTAGTAATTAGAAATCTTAGAGAAAAAGTGTAAAGGCAATATTTGCTTAATTTTTTCGCTTCTGTAACAAAAATATTTTCGAGAATATACAATCTTTAAATTCTTCGTAACATTATATATGCTTTTTGTAATGTAGTAAATTTAGTTAACAAAAAATGTATAATTTTATGCAGAATCTAAAAACCGATACAAACATTTTTATTTGATAAAGCTAGAAAAATGAGAGTAATCAGTTTCATTACATGTTTTTTCTACGATTAATAGCTGAACAGTTATGGTCCGTTTACGTCTGATCGTTAGTGAGATACCCTGTATATATTATTCCTACGATCATAATTAGATTTTTAATTTAACGTAGAGCGATGACTATCATCAAATGTTTAATATTTAAAGTAGATTTATGTTGAAGCAATCGTTCATAGGGAGGAAACTGAATATAAAGCTCTCTCAAATAACCACCAAATCATTTGTTCACAATGCATAAAGTTAATTACACGTAAGACATAAAAATGTAGATATTAGGGCTTAAAAATTCAATCACCATAGACAGCGCATACAAATGTATAAAAATATTTCATAATAATTAACCTGGAAACTGATGTATGTGCTAAAATTAGATTACGCATGGTACTATGGTATTTTCATGAAATCAAAATTGGTTCCATTCAATTTAGTTGTAAAATTACCGTTCAATTTTTTAGTGCCTTCTCGTTTTATTTCACTCTGTACGGTTTAAATTCCCATTAATAGTATCGGGACCAAGGTTCAGCAATATTTAAACGAAAATGAAAATACCGCATACCCGAATTTCGAGCAAACGTCCATGTTTCCTTACTCTATCCAATGTAGTTTGTTCAATGTCATATAGAACTAGAAAATTAATGTGGAGCGATTAAGCATTCCTACGATTATCCAGCATTTAAGTTTAATTGAGTGAATTCCTATGAAATGATTTTTCTCGTGAACTTTCGAAACGATCGTTATGTTACGTAAAATTTGTGTATATAGATGTCCATTGGATGCACCTACCTATTCATTTATTTAGTAAGACAATTCGAATAGACTATTACTTTATTTTCTTGTATATTATATGGATTTTTAGTGGCCAGGCTGAAGATTTGTAGCTGTCGGATACTGTTTTTCAAAGAGAACGCTTATGGTAATTTTACATGTTAAACAGGATGGTCCATCAATAATGCCACATAGACTCGTTGCGAAATCCTTATGTAAAAATTTGACGTATCGCTTATATAACTTAGCACTTTTTTTCACTTTATCAATTTTGTGATTTGAAAAATGAAATTTCCAGCATTTCTTCCTGGAAAAAGATGAGATTTGTTGTGAGTCGGTAGAAGTCATCATTTTCGATATAAACATATTTCAAGAATTCAGCTAAAGTATGTTCATTTCCACGGACTCGAAACATTAATCATTGAAACTTGTGTCAAAATTCTTACGCATATGCATACACCATACTTTATGACGATTAATTGACACAACATAGATGTTTTTGAATATTTGAAATGTGAATAGATCGATATTAATCATTCTTATCACCTCTCTGAAGTACATCTTTCATAGGTACAAAATATAGGAAAATTCATTTTGAAATCACCCAGGTCATAACGTAATAAACAAAAAAAAGTTATACAAGGAAACGTTAAATTGAAGTTCTCTACTCACAATACGACCAGCTTTCATATAAAAAGGAAATCGTCACTGGTCCATGTATCAATACTTATGGACCAACCTGTATAAAAAATAAAATTATTTTTGACATCACAATGAATTTATAAATATTTAAGGTGCGTTCCGCTTAATTTTTAGAGGCATTATGCGGCATTTTATCCTATTTTCTTAGTGGGACACGTTTTTAGAGCAAATTAAAATCGAAAGAAATTTAAAAAAAGGGAACTGCTACATTTCTGCACACATGCCTTTTGCACAAAGCAGCGGTTTGAATAAAAAATAAAAAAGAAACACTTAAACGCAATAAATTTTAAAGACCGCTTAACTGTTTAATCCTTATGTTATATATAGTTAGAATATTATATATTTTGTAAATCACAAAATTCTCTTAGAATATTCAATTGAGTCAATGATGTTTCTTCCCAATATTATTATTATAAAGAAATTGTATTGTAAAAACATGAAAGAATTTCTTGTTTTTTTATATATAAATGTATGTTATTGTATTCTAATATTGAGGCTAAATATAATTCGAAGTATTTAAAATAGACCATTTTACTGTTTATCAACCTTCCACTGTCATTTTTGTTATGAAATTTTCTTTTGTATCCTAGAAATTTTTTAATAACTGGCACAGTTTTAAAGACAAACTGTTCACTTAAAGGTCTATTAAAGTGTGACATTCGAAAAAATTATTGTTTTTAATCATTTTTATATGTAGAAAGTATTGCCTGTATCATTACAAAAATTTTATATAAAAAGTATGCTCTTCTTTTCTTATAAAAAAAATTTAACGTGCCATGAATGAAAAAATTATAATGATGGCGAAGGTAGTTTGAACTCTTCGGGTTGTCTGAAACGTAAAATTAAAAAAGATTCTTAACTTGTAAGAGTGTGGCTGTCGCTTGAACTAGAATTCTTAAAAAATGGTTATTTCAAACTTATTTTTTTGACCGAATTATGGCGAAAAAACAAAACATTTTCGAACACTTTTCAAAAGACCGCCATTTTTGTTAATTTGCAATTATAATTAATAATTTTAGTTCGGACGATAGCCACATTCTTACAAATTAAAAATGTTTTCAATTTTTCGTTTCAGACCACCTGAAGAACTCAAACTATCTACGTCAGCAACATTTTTTTCTATTCATGGCCTTGATTTTTTCCGTCACTGTTAAATAAATATATTTTCTTTAACACCAAAAAAATTGTTTTCTATTCTTTAAGAGTGCACTTTTATATAAAAAAAAGTTTTGTAATAATACATGAAATACCTTCTACATAAAAAAAAGATGAAAAACAGCTAAAATTTTCGACTGTCACACTGCATAGCCTCCTAAGACCGTTGTAGACTACAATTTCTGGTACAAAATTTCTTATATAAGATTGAGTGTTTGATGCTTTACTATTTGATATATTATATTGGTCAAAATTTGGGTGCGATTTTCGTCGATCCCATTCAATTTTTACGTACAATTTTGTATTTGATATTGCACATTTTTCCTTCTATCAGAAATTATGTGTATAGTTTGCAATGGTCTTTGAAGAGAAGTGTTTCCACAATTTTTGAATTCCAGGATAAAATTAAAGCAAAAATAGTACAAATGAAAATATATTTATTTTACTTATCCTAAATTTGTCTTCATACAGTATCCATTCGTTTCGACTAACTAAAAGAAAAGAAAAATAATAAATAACCTAGTTACTGGTATTACTTTACAGGGGTAAAACATAGAGTCCTCTTTACACTAATTTATATTTCATGAAGAGTGAATGTGCCACACTATTCCTCTTAAATCTTAATTTTAATCACTGAAATAAACAATGTGGTACATTCAAAGTAACCATACGTAAAACTATCATAAGTTTTAGTAATTTTTGGTAAGAAATTGTACACCCATTTCTTAAAAGTACGTATATAACCCTCTCTCTTTACTAATGTCAACACTCCGATTGCATAAACTGTAAATGCGATCAACACACGAAAATGGCGGCAGGGCAAGGCAAGCGTTGCTGAATGATTATTTATTTAGTCTTTGATGAAATGTGCACTATTTCAGTTCCTGGTGAGTATTTATTATAATCTAATGGCAGCACTGACGTGTATCTCATTCGACTCATCCTTCATGAAGGCGTAGATGTTGTTTTTCTCAGAACGTTCCTGTATCGTTGTGAATTACTTACTCTTCAATTTTCAACTTCCTGGAGCGGTTTTCTTCGTTTTTTTCGATGATTGAACCGATTCTTTTGGAGGATTATTAGCATTTACTATTGCCTCCTCCAAGTTTCTTTTGTAGGTACCTACTAATTCTGGAAGATCATAGGCTATTGCTATGTCCAGCCGATTAATTGGACAACCTATAATTGAGAAAAATTAATTAGTAAGCTCACAAGAAAAAACTTTGAAATTAAACAAAGTACAGTACCTCTGAAGTAAGTGCATGTAGCAGAAAGTTGTTGGAACTCATACAGGGGATTCAATTTAAAGAAGTCCCTGTAGACTTCAGGATCTGGCAAATCATATCGTGATATATTAGTAAGCGTCGATAAACCCTCGTAAATATGATAATCCTGAGGATGATCAATAATCTCATTGGCAACCTGTTTGCGATTACCAAATACAGATTTGTGATTGTAGTAAGTTGTCAAGTAGCAGTCCACCATTTTTGCATGGTTCCTTACGCGTACCTGAATAATTAAAAATTAAAATTAAACATTCTTTTTTTAGTAAATTTCGTACAGCAAATCTACGTGCACTGGAAATCTTATTTTCGACACGTCGGTCGATTGCTGTTCTGAGATCTCTGAGAAAAGACCGTTCTTGGGCTTGAAGTAACTTAACTGGAGCCCAAGATTCGTAAGGTCTCGACCATAGAGACGTTGTATACATTGCTGGAGGTTGCGGGGACGACATTAAAGGTGAAATATTCCAAATAAGTGCTCCCTGGACTCTCATGAGCTCTTCAGGCTTCACTTGGTCAGCTTTGTTCAAGATTATTCTCGTCTACAAAAGAATTCTATGTTAAAGCACATAAAATACAAATGCAAATAAAAATACTTGGTGTTCTCGTCCCTTGAGTTGATCTAAAATAGCCTCAGTTTCAGGTCCAACATCCAATTTAGAAGGATCGTACACCAAGAAAATTATATCTGCTCTATCAATAAACCACTGACAAGCGTCATTGAATGGAAATAGTCTTGAAACTTGTTTTCTAACTTCGAGAATTCCAGGAATTTCTACGATATTTACTTTATCTAATAGTTTCGAAGGAAGTTTGACTCCTCGAAGTCGTTCTTCCAGTCCCTGACCGAACTTTTGCAGGCCAGAAAATGTGAAATCGGCTGCCAATTCGGTTCCATCAATAATTTCCGGTTCTTCCCCATACATGAGGATGTTAAAATATGCTGGAGATGGTTCTGCTCCAGTCCTCAAAGCTGTTTCGTTATACTCATTATTTGTCAAGTAGTTAATGATGGAAGATTTTCCTCCACTCCAAGGTCCCATAAACAAGACTAGTGGTTTGGAAAAGATTTCTGCATCTCCAAAATGTCTATTACTCAAATCTCGATATTTGTACAAAACTTCTAAAGGTTTAATTGCGTTTTCATAAAGTCTTTTTAATTCTTTCAATGTTTCTTCATAAACTCTGTTTTGTACATTTTCTAGTTTAGTCGACTCTTTGTCTAACTTCAGTAAATGTTCCACATGATCTCTTGATCTACGTTCTGAAGGAACATCCGTATCCAAAGATAATTCTTCTACTAGTGCCGCACCGCCTTTCTCTACGCTTTCATCTTCTTCAGATGATGGTTCCTCAAAAAAGTACTTGTACAATTTTAGGTTCAAGTTTCTTTGAAACCGGTTTTTTAATTTCAGACTTCTTCGGAGCTGGAGGAGGCGGTGGTGGTGGTGGTGGCGTTGAAGCTCTCTTCGATTCTTTTTTGACTTCGATCTTTATAGATTCTTTTTGTTTTCGAGAGGGAGGTGGTGGTGGTGCTGTCGGAGCCTCTGCGGATTCCTCTTCGCTTATATCTTTTCCTGATTTAATATATGTTAGTAATACGAAAATAGATTTTTATACATATAATTACCGGGCTTCGTTCCTGGAACACATCGCTTATTATAACATTTATTACTGCAACATATTTCTCCATTATCACAATCGTCATCATCTCCACATCTTTCTCCTTCCGTGCATGATAATTTATCAGGTGAGGGACAGCCACCTTCTGAAATCATCAAACACAATTATTTGAGTTTCGTTATTGATAACAGTATCCTCACTCACCTTCTTCTTGGCTTTCAGGAGCAGCTTCTGCACTGGGCTCTTCCTTAGATTTTTCTTCAGATTCATCATCATCATCATCTTCATCAGATCCTGGAGTTCCCGTTAGACATATTTTTCGGTAACATTTATTAGCACAACAAATTTCACCAGTACCACATTCTTTATTACGGGTACATTGTTCGCCACCACAGGGTACTTGATCTCGTTCTGGACATCCTGTGTCTAAAATTTCAATAATAAGAATAACTTAAAAATTTTTAATGATGACAATTACCTTTTCTGGAAGCAGTTTGAACTGGAACATCCTTAACATCTTCTTGTGCATCTTCTTCACTTGATTCTTCATCTGCCAAATCTTCTTCTGTTGGCGTTCCTGAAGTGCAACGTTTTCTATAACATTTATTAGGGCAACAAATCTCATTTTGCCCGCAATGTCTGTGTTTACTGCACAAGTCGCCTTCCACGCAAGATACTTCACTTGGAATAGGACATCCAGTATCTAAGATTTCATTTTTTCTTAATTTATATAACGATAAATATAACGAAGTGTCGTTTTATGTACCTGGTCTGGTTTCAGAAGGTTTCTCTGCTGCAGCTGGTGCATCTGCTTCTTCTTCTGATTCTTCGTCGGATTCTTCGGCAAGTTCTGCAGATGTTGCTGTGCCAGGGATGCATCTTTTTCTATAACATTTGTTTGGACAACAGATGTGATCTTCATGACATTGCTTGTGTTTATTACATAATTCTCCTTCAGTGCAAGATACTTCGTTTGGTGATGGACATCCTGTTTCTGTTTAACGGTTTTTATGTTAGTGATTGTATTAGGAACAAGTATATAACATTGCCTGGAACATTAGGAGCTTGTTTTCTTCACTTTTTTCTTCCTCCGACTCGACGGATTCAGACTCAGCATCTAGTTCAGCTTGAGAGACCGTCCCTGAAGTACAACGTTTTCTGTAACATTTATTAGTGCAACAAATCTGATTCTCTCCACAATGTCTATGTTTGGTACATAATTCCCCTTCTGTACATGACAGCTCATTAGGTTGGGGACAACCTCCTTCTGCAACAATAAAAAATTATTGAGGCCAAAATATGTTATTGACCTTACCTTCGGCACTTTCTTGATCTTCTTTTGATGATGCTGCCTCTTCAGATTTTTCATCTTCTTTACTGTCTCTTTGATCTTCAGCTTCTTCTTTGCTTACATTGGTTTCAGTACTGTCCAAGTTATGTTCTTCTGCACTTTCTTTACTTGGTTGCTCTACTTCGTCAGTTTTATCTTCTTCACTGTCACCTGTTGTTTGAATAGGAATAGACTCCACTGGTGCAACAGGTACATCTCTTTTCACAATAGAAGGTTCCTCTACCTCTGGACTTTCCTCACTAGCTGCTTTATGAGTCGTTTGCTCTTCCACATTTTCTTCTTCTAAACTTTCTTCGTCTGCTGTTTCGGTTTGCTCGGCTGATTCTTCTTTCGAAGGTTCAGTCTTCGTTTGTTCATCGGATTCGACTTTTTCATCGCTTTTATCTACTTCCTAAAAGACATGCTTTATTGATTATAAAAATGAAAAAAAAGCAGGTAACCTTTTCGTCAGGGGTTTCACCTGAATCATCTTCTTTACTATCATCTTCTACACTCTAAAAATATTTACATTGATGTTAGTAATAATAAAACTCTTAAGTACAAACCTCTTGAACAATTTCCTTTGGAAGTTGTTCTTCCTCAACTTCTTGTTGAACTTGTTCTTCCTCAACTTCCTGTTGAACTTGTTCTTCCTCAACGCTCTTATCATCAACTCCTTTTGATTCATCGCTAGCGTCTCCTTCTCCATCCACCTCTTGGTGGCTGGAGTCGTCAGTAATTTCTACAGTAGGAACGTCTTCAGCACTTTCGTATTTCTCTGAAGGTTCTGTTTGGGCATATCCGGCCTCACCAATCTCGAGCTCCTTAAGAGCTTTCTCGATGTAAGGTCGGCAGTCGGTTTCGGTTGGTCCGTCAGTCTCACCTTAAGTATATTAAATAAAAGTAATAGTTAGTTAGCTGGGTGTTATTTGGTTGATTTTATCGTGTCCGCCCCTGATCGAGCTCAAAATAACGTTGAGACTACAAAAATTGAAGTGTATTTATACGATAGAAGAAATAGAATATTTTCTCCGTCCAATGCTAACAAATATCGTCACTATGTTGTTTTAAAAAATATCATTTCTATTTTAATAGATGAGGAAATTTAATGGATACCTTTCGTGATTGATATGCATCGTTTCGTATAGCAAGAGTTCGCACAACAAATTTCATTTTTCTCACAATCTTCTTGTGCATTGCATTTAGTTCCACTCGTGCATGAGACCTGATCGGGCGTCGGACAGTCAGTGGTTTCTGCAATAGATGTAAATTAGCTATAGTTCAGGTTATAATATACATATAATTAATCAATGTTGGCTGCTATTATACAGAAAGAAAATAACAACCATTATGGTATCTAAATCAAAAAGTTGGCCGAGTTTCTGGTCTCTATATAATCGGTTAACGTGAATCATCAATAATTGGCAAATAAATGCAATTTATTATTCACCAGTTGAGAAAATTGTTGCTGTACATCAAGGAAAAAACAATAATTGTTGCAAGTCGTCAAGTATTGAATTTCCAAGACCCCATGATAGACGTTTGAACAAACAATTGCTGGTGAAAATCTAAATATTGACGTAAAGTTTCCTCGTGAATATCATATTTACAAACGTGGGTTGCAAATCCTAAATTTTACATTTCCTTTGCCAAAAAACCACATGAGTACCATGCGTTCTATCAATTGATTTATACGCTTGGTACTTGGAATTAGGATTCAACTGAAGCTGAGGTAATTAAAAAAATACATATATAGGTAAAAGTGCTTTCTGATATTAACTCTGGAACAATATTCGATTTGCAATTCTCCACTTACGAACCAATTGGCAAAGATCCATAATAACAGCTGTTAATTTTATATATCAGAAGAATGATGATATAAGTGGCAGATTAGAAGTATTTTTGGAGCAGATTATAAACGTTTATGGTTCTACTTTAAAGTTAGAGATATTGGAAAGATTCATTACGATACACAATTGAAGAAATGGAAAAATTTTTAGCGCCAGAAGTAAATTTTCTATAAATATATCCAATGAGGTGCCAGCTAGTTAATGAATTTCAATACCGGACGTTTTCCGAATGCTCTCCTTAAACGAATTTAATTAAATTGAAATTCCAGAAATAGGGACTTGACATTGGTAAGTCCAGGCAATTTATGTAAATATACGAACGTTGCAATTTTTAGCATCGAAAAATGATAGAAAACATGCCAATAAACTTTTAGTTTGGATACTAAAATTCGATGCACACATTTAACTGGGCAATAAGCAATTGTTTAGCACCTTTCGATCCAAAATTAGCAAATGAATCAATCGTTTATAAAAATTACATAATATTGGCCTTGAATAAAATATATGTTGCGATTGAAACAAGGGCATGTATGAAAATGCTCGAGTCAAATTCTAAATCTGTAACAAGTCTAGGGTATCTGGCGTGTTGCCTGTTACTCAAAAATGGTGGGCCATTGGCAACTTATGTATTCGCTTTAAATGAAAATTATTTGACACCACTTTCGTTATCACAATCAGTAATTTTCAAATACTCGGCCTTGTATGGTTGGTGTCCTTGATCGTTTTAATTCATATACCTTGTTAAAACACAACAATAAATCAGTTAAAAGGGAGTTAAAAGAGGATAAAAGGAAGTATATTAACTTAGGACAAATACGTTATTAATAGCAACATCAATGTTATTTGTAGGAAATTTTATTATTAGAAACCTGCTAATCCAAAAATAAAGTAATGTCATATAATAGCACCATGAAAAAGCGATGGCGACAATCTGTTACATAATTGGGATTTTTCAATCAAATGCACTCTTTTCACAAAGGGTTTTCTCAATTTGTAACCACGGCTTTCACTAATACCACACTGGTTTTTATGGATTGAGCTATTTAAATCCCACGCGCGTGTCCTAAATTACAATTATCTGCTAACGTACCCTGCAAGGTGGCAGCTATTAGGGCAAATCCAAGAAGCAGCAAAAACCATGAGGACCTGGGGTAGACCTCCATGGTTTTCTTCTTAACCACACCGGTCACATAAAAGTCCCGCACTGACGACTACTAAGTCCAGGTTATCGTGGACTATGCCATAGGAACGTATCGCGACTTATGTGTGTCTCTCCAGTGGCGTCACGTTTAGTTTCTATCGTCATTCCAAATCCCTAATAACATTTCGTTATTTTTGTTATGAATTTCCGTTTGAAATTTTTTTTAATTACTTCGTTAATTATACAAGAGTTCTTTCTGAACCTTATGGATTTTTCTTTATGTAGGTTTTTCTCCACTAGGAACGGACGCCTCTGTTGATAAATATCTAAAAATCGGTGCCCAATGACCCCCCACTAAATTCAGGTCGGTCCTTGCAATTCTCGATGACTAAGTAATTTGAACTTTTAGTCCGATACGCATTCATCGCATCCACTTTCATTTGGGGCATTTTAGCCTGGAACAACGCGAATATCTTCCAAATCGCTCAATTTTACGCGCGTTGTCTACGTCAATGCTTATTTTCGGGAACAATTACAAATATTTATTTTGAGATTTTTTCCTTTGCAATAAATTATTCTTTCTTCTACCGCTATTCCAGATTTTTGTATAAAAATATTTAGGTTTGCCTCATATATGCACATATATCTACGATATACGAGGGATTATAAATATATAGTTAAACTAGACTACACAGAAGACAGCAAAATATAATAAAGTAGAAATTTCATTGCAAAGTTGCAGATTTTGGAAATATATTTTCATTCTATACTAAAAAATGTTGTTAACATAACAAGAAGGCAATATATGACAATGATGAGATGCTAATGTTCTCCAGTTGACTATAGACAAATTGATTTACTTTGCAGAAATGTAGAAATTAGTTTAATTTCTTCTTTTTTCATTTTTTAATAACATTTATAAATAATTTTGAAATCTGTTTTCATTACTACAAACTACTGTATGTATGGTTGTCTAAAATATGTGCTAGTCTTGATAAAATGGTGAATGAATTTTCAAAAATTTTTTTTAATTTTCAGTGGTTCCTTTCATTAACTTACAGTGAAAATAATTCGATATAACATAATCTAGTTTAGTTTCGTGTAAGTGACAACGTTTACACTAAACAGAGTAACTTAGAATGTGTAGCCCAACTTCTAATTCTTGAACTATAAGGGATGTTAGCTTTGAAGAAAAGCTGACTGACAACATTTTTCAAAGGCTTTTGACCAGTAAAAAAGCTTAATTTTCTGTGATGTTGGGAATTTTCCGCAGTTTTAATTCCTCCTAAATATTCTTTAATGAAACCCTGTAGATTTTTCTGGATCGGTCGATAGACCTTTCATTCATTTAATTCACCAATTAATGTTTTTTTTTAATAAAAATCTCATATAATCTTTTCAACCTGACTGAAATTTTCAAATTTAACTGAATACTTTTCGAGAAAACATTTCCTACAAATGGCGTTGCGACGCATCGTAAAGTTAGCCTTTCTTTCATATTGCATTTTTTTTCTAATCAAATTGATGGATTTTTTTGTCCGATCTTCATTCATGCCATTTACTTGAAAATTGTAATAGGTAGAAAATTGAATGCAAAATCACTTTGTTCAATATATCAAAATCTATAAATTTGTAATAATTGCAAGGCACTACTAAAAGTAATTTTCGAGAAAAACGAATTTGTTTCCGACAAAAAATAACAATTTACGATTTTTTTCAAAAAACAATGTTTTGACTTTATGCAAGTATGCATTCGAAAATTTAGTGAACATATCGCAAATGGTGTATCAGCGTTTCAAACTCTATAAAATGTAGGGCAATTTCACGGCGAAACGCGAATTTTGCGATTTTTCGCTATGGATTTGTTTAAATAAAACACATGTCTTTTTTAATAACATTTATAAACACCGGAATACATGTCTAGAAGAAGAAACAATGATGAAAAATGTGATACGATAAAAGAAATTGATTATTATGACAACAGTTATAGCAGCTATATTTCTATTTTAAAGACGCTACAGCAGAAAATATTTTGTTGCAATTAAGGTCAGGACTAAAAAGTTGATGGAGAGTCATTTCGATAGAGAAAACAATTCTTCGAGTTGGAACAATAGTTGCTGCAAGCAAGAATATTTAGACATTGAACTCTAACTTTGATATGTATTTTAATAATCGCAAAATTTGCCTTATCATACCAGGGTATATCTTTTCGCAGATGAATCTGTCTAATTAAAATAAACAATATGGATCTACCCTGTATACATTTATTTTTATCTAACATTTAGAGACAACAATCTTTGGATAACATTCAGCAATAAAAAGGAACTCTACTTATTTTGTGAGAATAATAGTATATAGTCGTAACTATTTCTTCTAATAAGCATAAGTTTCACATTTATTTGAGTAGGTAGGTTTATATTTTTAACATTAAAAGTGGAATGTTAATATAGGAATTATATGAAGGATATTTCTTTAAAAATGGGATTCAAAGAATGGGAAATTATTGAGTGTCTCCAAAAATACACAATGTCTTTCGAGTAGTAACAGTCTTCATATAAAATAATACTTTGTCAAATAAAATATATAAAATATCAAAACAGTTTTAAACTGACTCGTGGGGTCTTAAGTACTTAGGTACTCCTAGAAATACTATAGAATTGAGACAATTGTTATTTCAATTAAACTATTTAGACTACTAACAATCACAAATAGCCCAAGAATGTATAATATTTCTCACTTTTCCATCACCTGTTAAAAACGTATTCCTGGGCACATAATATTATACTAACATATATACTCGTAAATTTCCACTATTTAATTACATCGATGAGAAGTTAACCGTTTATAGAAATTTAGCTATGTATCTGTCAATCTTTGCAATAGCTTTTGCAATTTCCGGTAGAATTTTTCACCTGACAGAAAATTATTGATCTACTACTAAAAAATAGTTAGAGCGCATGTGACTTGCGCTTGCGCGTTCCATCAAGGTTCCAAGCATGATGAAACTATTGTTCTCTAAGACTCGAATGGGATGATTTTTATTAGCGAGCCGTTAGATTTATGCATGTAGGTGAAATGAGCATTTTCGGGACGATCTGAAGTTTCTTTGTGTCTCCTGAGTATAACTTGGCAACGTTTTTAATACAAATAATATATTGCTAAATTAACAATCGATTTGGTATATATTTCTTGAGCATATACTTTGTATATATTTTTTAATTTTTTTACAAATCAATATCAAGTAGTCTCTCGTCAAGGTCTTAAATATTAATTATGTTCATGTTTCATTTAAGTTCACATTTGGGTTTCTTTAGTAATTCCTAGTTCGGGGTCTGAAGTCACAATTCTGATTCTTTTTTTGGTTTTCGAGCCATTCTCTGGAAAACACAAGTTGAACTTCAGTAAGAAAATGAGCTATTCAAATCGTATCCAAAACTTGAACTTCAACTTTCTGTCAAACTCTTACATTTAGAAACAATAATTTAGTTTTACTATTACTAAAAGAACAATAAATAGCACATTTCAAGTGTTAGACGACGCTACGCGATATGTTTTCTACTGCTATGCAAATTACGATGTGTTAAATAAAATTCGATCGCAAGAGAATAGAGTTCCCTCTAAACGTTTTCGATTCGTTAAATTTTCTGTAATAAAATTTTACGAGAAGGCTCCCTGCTATTTGAAAAAAGGGATGCCGTTCCCCACAGTAATGACCACTATATTTAAACAAATACTCACTCTGTCGTTCTCAGAGAAGAGAAATAGCGTCGGAGGGCTCAGCACTTTCTTGTGGATCAGTTTGTACTCCTGCGCATGAACTTCTTGATGGAGTAGCGGCACCGACTTTTTCCATTGGAATAGCCTCTCCTGGTGTTCCTAAATTAAATGTTTGGGTTTTGCAGTTAACGTATGATATAACCTTTAATTTTTCGTGTATAACCGTGGTATACATCTTTGGATATCTTTTACAGTTACAGATAAAGTAATTAGTAAATAATTGGTTATGGAATAACGCCGAACTGCTGTATGGTAAACATGACCATTTTATCTCTTTAGCTATTATTTCTTTCGATCTTCAATAAAGTTATCAAGAAATAGTGTACATAATGCGAGCACCGAACTTCGCATTTATTCATTAACTTTAGACCATAATTAAAGAACGCATACAGGGTGATCCTATTAAACACGTTTAATAACTTTTTTATGGGATTTCCAAGAATTCGTTAGGACACAGTCATTACAGTTTCAAGGGGGACGCATTTTAAGATCCTTGCTCTTCCCTGCAGAACCAACTTCTTGAAAAAATTTAAATGGGAATGGGGGTTAAATGATACATCGTTTGGAAGCTGGTTCAATAAGCTAAGTAACTATGATAATAATTTTGCATTTCAAAGTTTTCTTTCGAAGTAAAGCGCGGTTTACTACTCATATCCGGGCAAAAGGAGTGAAACAGAAAATAACTTATTTGTTGTTATTTTGTGTTGTTGGTATGCAGTAAACAAACTATTAACCATTTTTCAATATTTTGTTGCATTTTACTTTTATCAGTTTAAATCTGCCTCGGACCAAATCGTATTCAGATAGCAATTTCTCAAACTGGTCTATTCGCTTCAACAAAAAATTGAGTTGGTTCAAATATATTATAAAAATGACAATTCAGCAAGGACTGCGGAACGAATATTTCACGAAAATCACGTCGGACAAAATATGTGCCATCAGTATGTATCATAGTTAATGGCCAAATTTATGGAAACGGGATCTGTTAGGAACAAGAAACATAGGCGCCAGAAACCCGTGAGGCACGGGGTGGTGGAAACGGCAGTTCTGGAACAATTATTGACGTATAATATTCAGTTAGTTAAAAAAGCAGCAGCAAAACATAGGCGTAGCATGTAGTAATGTTCAACAGATTTTAAAGTCGCTATTTTTTTCGTTATAAAATGTAATTAGATCACAAACTAAATGAGGATGATGCTGATTGACGTCTTGAGTTTTGTTAATATTTCAATATGCAATGACCCTAATTTACTTTAGAATACATGTTTTTATGATGAATGCAACTTCTTGTTACATGCAAAAGTCAATAGGCACAACAGTAGGTATTAGAGCGATACCAATCCACATTTAGTAAGGGAAACATAGACTCAAGGGCCTGTAAAAATAAGTGTTTGGATATTCATTTTGTTGGATCGTTTTTTTTTATGAAACGTTGAATGGAGAACGCTACCTCCAACTTTTAGAAAATGCCATTTATCCAGCTATAACCTAAATTCTTCAAGCAGATGAAAATCATTTGGAAGATGAAGTAATATTTCAACACGATGATGCGCCACCATATTTTTTCGGAGAAGTTCGTTATTTTCTGGATGCCACTTTTCCTAATCGCTGGATTGGTAGAGGAGGTCCTACGGAATGGCTGTCAAAGTCTCTTGTCCTCTCTCCTTTAGATTTTTTCGATGAGGGCATTTGAAATCCAAGGTTTATATGAATCTATTGAAGCTTTGTATCAGAGAATTGTTGCAGAATGTCTTGCGCTTACCCCAATTATGTTTTCACATGTTAGGGAAGAGTTTGAGAGCAGACTGTATTATTGCCGAGAGGTTAATAAAGGTCATTTTGAACAATACCTAAAATAAAACAAAACACAACAATGGTATACTTGGTTAACTGTATACTAACAACACAATACATCAACAAATGAGTTATTTTGTGTATAATTTTTTGAGATATGAGCAATAAACGGCGCTTTATTTGGAAAGAAAACTTCGAAATTCAAAATTATCATCACTGTTACCTTCTAAACGATATGTCACTTGATCCCCATTCCCGTTTAAATTTTTAAAAGGGTAGGTTCTGAAGGGAAGAGAAATGAACTTGAATAGACATCATGGAACTTGAATAGACATCATGTACCTTAAAATACGACCCCCTTGAAACTGTAATGACTGTATCTTAGCGAATTGTCATAAATCCCGCAATAAAAAAGTTATTGGAGGTGTCTAATTGTAGTTAGTATTAATATAGAAAAATCTGAGGTATTCATAAAAATTTAAGAGTCAATACTGATTTGTTTGAGCAACAACAGCATTTTTGACCCAAAAATAATGGTCTCTATGTTTCGATGAAATAAAAAATTGATTATCTTACCTTTCATTGAAATTGAAGAAGTTGCATAAGAGGTGGACGGTTGAGCAGCATATTTCTTATTAGTTGCACTGTTCATGGTTAGTTTCCTAACATTTTTGTCAGGATGAAAAAGAATAATGTAGACTTTAGGAGAGTATAGGCAGACCAAAGCTACTGTCGCATTCATGCTAGTGGCAACGCACAAAGTGGTTATTTGAGTCTGAAATGAAGATTAGGTAAATGTGAAGCTTCTGAAATGTTTGCTCTTGTTTGTTTATTTTGCTACATTTACCTGGTATATATAGGTAGTACACAACTGCCTTTTAGTTGCAAAGTTTGAAAGTTTATATAATATAACACGCTGAGGTGTTTTCAAAGTTTAGTTGATTATGGTGATGGGCCTGTGAAATGTAATGAATGGACCGCGGGTTTAATTAAAAGCTTGTCTCATTGTTTATTAAGCAGTTTCAGCCAATCAACAATTAAAAATTGAATTTTTCTTTAAGATGTGATTAATTCAAAAAAGTTGAATAGCTAATTTAGGAATTCGAATTTAAGACAATTATCTTACAAAAAGTTAGTTAAAACGATTTTAATGTTCGTTAAAAAGTTGAGCGAAGCGGAAAAGCTTCTTCAAATGAAATTAGGTATAATTTCCCATATTTTTCTCATAAATATTTAAAAAAATTGATTGAAAATCGAAAATCACTTACTTCATTCGTATGTCCAGTTCCAAAATAAATCGGCATAAATGCGAGCCAAATAATGCAGGTGGTGTACATGGTAAATCCAATAAATTTGGATTCGTTAAAATTTTCTGGAATTTTCCTTGTCTTAACGGCATAAATAGTACAAGTCGTAATAAGCAGCATGTTGTAAAGTTGCGAGCAAATGAACGAGGTACCTTGAATTTTGCATTTTAGCACGGCCTAGAATGAAAATTAATCCTCAACAATTATTAGCTTCCAAATGATTGCTCGGAGGTTAAAATTTCCCAGTCCAATCGTGAAATGCGCTTCGAAATAGAGAATATTTGATTAGTTTTCAAATTACCAGTTGGAAATATATTTTTCAATAACTGTTCTATTGGAATATATGTATATAGGCAATTCAAACTCTTTGTTGAGAATATTGAATTTGACGAAACAGATTAAAACTCTCTGACACACACACACACATGCACACACACGTTCTAAGTTAAGGGCTACATAGAATAATTAAAGGTTTTTAAACAAAGAAAACTTACCGTCTTTCTTGAAGGAAAATACAATTTCGCTCCCGGTGGATCGACGATCATGTACGCTACCGTAATGATCAATTGTATTGATATTAGTAACAATGTAATTATAACTTGAGATTTTGGACTGATGAATCTTGGCCTTTTGGCTGATTTCGATGCGGAATCAAAGATCCGTGATATCCTGTTCGTTTTGGTGAGTAAAGCCCCGTAAATAATTGAGAAACCCAAGCCGACACCTACTCTTTGAGTAAAACAAACGTAGACAGAAGGTTTAGCCAGTAAAGCAAAGGTATTTAGGTAGCAGACAAGGATTCCGAATAATAACATGTAACTTAGTTCTCTTCCAGAAGCTCTAACTAATGGCGTGTCATTGTGCTTAATAAATAGACCTGAAAATGAATTAAATTGTTATATACTCTATTAACTAAAAGTTAGAAACTCTTGCAAATGTCCTATAACATGTAAATATAGTTTGTCGTTCGTATAAAAGACATATCGAGGTAAATGTCATTCATTATTGAATGTCAAATAAACATGCATACGCTCAATAATGGAACGGCAATTATGATCTATGTCGCGACTGAATGCCTCCGCATAATAAAGACATTTCCGTCCATTCAAGACAAAAGGGAAATTTCCTTTTGACCCTTTTAGTAAACCTACTATTTTCAAATTATTTTAGCTGAATAAATTGTTTTCAAAGTGAACCTCAAGACTTTGTAAAATTTTGAAACATTCTTTGAAAATTCCATTGTCTACTTCTGGATGAATTTGCTTTGTCTCGTTTTTAGAAATTAAAAAGAATTTTTACCTATTACAATCAAAGTAGTTATAATCCCCAGGCAAGAAAAAGCAGCGGCGCCAAGCCCATAATATGAATTCCATCTAACATACTCATATTCCAGCTCATAACATGAGGTCTTGTTAGGATAGGGCCAGTTTCCTGGACCGCAATCTTTACAAGTCACCTCGTCGTAAACGTATTCGTATTCTTCGCACTTATCACAAATCCAGCAGCAAGTATCGCCCTAAAGAATTCCCCATTTTTATAATTCCAACTCAATTTTTGTACAGCGATAGGCAAAAATATTGACACACTGTAATGTTCTATCAATTCAATATCTTTTAGAACATTGAAACATTCTTGTACCAATACTTTTTTCCTTCACTGCATGATGCGATTACTAAAAATGTGTTTACCTTCATCTGTTAGGTAACGTTTCAGCCTGCATAAAATATAGAGCAGGCGAATAATAAAATTTAAATGGTAAAATTTAAGGAAAACTTCTGAAATATATCGAAGTTCCCTTGAATTCTTTTTAAAGGTGATTGGATGACCCTTGGAAAATAAATTAGATAATTTTGTTTTGTTCTTTGTGAACTTCATTATTTGGGTTCCGTATGATCTCGCAATCATCATGGAAAAAGGATATGATAATATGAACGCCTTTAACTAAATGTATTCAAATTTAAACCCCTGAAATATACCAGTGGGATTGAGACGAAGGCGTTTAAGAAAAGTAATAAAAAGTCTTTAAACTGAGAATCGTAAACTCTTGAATTAAGATCAGGGATATTAAATTAAAAATTACGTAATTTTTCGTCTTCCTTTAACAGTTCATAAAGTTAATCTCGTACGAAGTGATTAAAATAATCCTCTTACCTGTTGTTTCTTAATCATTCCAACTTCGCATGGCAAGGAGCAAACGGACATGGGAGTTCCTGATAAATTGTGATCGAAAATGAGGTCCTCGTAGTTCAGTTCCAAGAAATTAAACCATTTTCCCACAACCTAGAAAACATTAAATTCTTATTGAATCACATGGTCAATTTTATCTCAATTTCTTTAGGATAAAGTCCTTATTTCCACCTTAATAAACTCTGTTTCGACTTCGCGTCAAAAATTTGATAAAGGAAAAACGATTTTCTTTAAAATAGGGAAACTATTCTGGTAATTTGTAGCACGAATTTGCTGTAATTGTTCGAATATCTGCTTTGTAGTCATTTGCATGTCTACCCAATTTCGGAATATAGGTGTGAGGCTTCCTCAAAATTAAATTTTCTAACAGTTCCATGATCAATATGAACATTTTTTGTGGCTTTCATAATTTTATTTGATCCCTTGAAGGAGTTTTCAGGGTTTTCAGTTCAGTTTCAATAACAGAGCAACGAACATCGGTTCTTTGACCTTCTAATATCGAAAGTTTTTCTAAAACTTCTCAGTTATGAATGACTTTAGGGTTATTATATGTTTATTAGAATATTTTTGAAGTCAAATTGCTTTGGTTTAATCGATATTATAGGATGCCACAGACCGCAACGAAGGCAGTAGCAAATAAATTGGAATTTTCCAATAAAAAATTCTACAAAAATACATCGTCTCGATTTTATATCGGTATTTATGCATTTTAATTTCTACGCAAGATGCTGCTGCTGCTGCTTGGGGCGTGACAAAAATCAGAAATTAGTCTCGGTGACGAATACGTGAATAATCAAATATTAAATTTATCGATTTCATTTTGATTTAACTGTACCGGAAACAATGAAAGCCAATATTTAATGGAGTAATAGAGTCGAGCTTGATTTGATGCAGCTTAAATTAGAATTAAAAACAAACTTTTTTAATTATATTAAGTTGGTAATCGGGGTAAACGACAGATTGGAACTCGATTAAGGCATAAACTAGGAGATGCCTTACTTAATTTCAGCTCTGCGGGATAATAAAACTGATAGGGGCTTTTAAAATTTATATTAAGTACTTACTTTATAATGGTGTCCGGAAGAGTTCGGTAGTCTTTGGTAATTCAGAATATCATATCGAGCCAAACCGTCTCCACTTTTGTCGAATTTTACAGGACTTCCTACCAAATCTGCGAAAGAAACTCTCTTTTGATTTTTGTTACGAGAGCCAACGATAAACGGAGGTAATACTTTACCTCGTTTAAAAGACCTATTTAGTCCCTATAAATCTCAAATAAAAGTTTAATGTTTCTGCTCTTTATGGCCTATATTGCGGAACGAAATAAATTCGAACCAAAGGACCTTTTTTTTGTCATTAAATGAGACAAAGTTTTTCAAATATTGCGAGAGTACTGCTAACTTTTTCGCCAAAACTTAAGATAAGCAGTGTTTGGTTTACTTTATGATAAGCTGCCAATATTCTATGCTCTAAGTAGTTCGTCTTACACGAAAGTTTTGTGAATATACTTATACAAGTTTACTACGTGACAACATATAAGTTTAGGCTTTCTGATATTTAAAGGTTGATTAACATTTTAGGCAACATTTTCTTGAAATGCAATTTTAAAGTATTGCAAGATATTAAATGTTAATCTTTTATCGCCTGTGGCGTATTTCCACTTTGCAATTCGAGTACTATAATAATCGTTCATTCCTTGGCATGCTGATCTTGAATTTTATAGGAAAACGTTCTTTAGGGAAATAACTTTAAGAACTGCTCTTTGAAAATTTAATTTTAAACTTTTTACATGGAAAATATAAACGGCAAAGCATCGAATATGAAAGCGTATAGTCAAAATGTACGAAAAAAGAATCTCTTTTGCTTAAAGTTCTTGAGGATTGCTCTTAGCAAGCACTCAAACTGCTTATAACAATTCGGTTCGTTAGTAAGTGAAGTTGCCTATGAGCGAGAAATAATAGGTCATTTTTCTTTAAAATGCATTAAGCTCCTTAGTCTATCGATGAATATAAAATATTTTAATTAAACTGAAATCTCTGTTTACGAGGGCTGAATAGTAAGTACTAGTATTCAACGATTCATAATTGGGTAACCGTAACGACCAAGCGGTTCTTAAGAGTAAATATTCATTAGTCGTTATTCGATATTTCTACAACGAAAGACATTTTTATTAAAACGACAATCTAGTCATTTCAGGTTAAATTAATAGCTTCAAAAAAAAACAACCAACAATTTTTCCATTTGGTGTGAAAAATGGAAGCACTTTGTACACGTTTAGCAATTCTCTTCTGTATTTTTGTGACATATTTTATATAAAATAGCGTTTTTATGCGTGACGTTTTTTCTTCACTGATAACCATCAAATCAAAAAAGAAAAACAAATAATTCACAGGCCTTAAAGAATATATCAAAACCTGTGTATTGAATTAAGAAAAAAAATAGAGTATTCACCAGTGAAATTCAAGTCTAAAATGTAGTTCTGGTAAAAATCTGCTCCACTGTATTGAGTCATCGAGGGGCAGACGGTGAGTTGATCGTAGTCCTTGCAAACGTCTTTGTTGAGTTTATCCAGGGCAAGGGCAAAGGCGTAAACGGCATCAACAACAAATTGAACTTTGCTTTCCTGTTCATAACTGAAAAATAAAGTGTTACTTTAATGTAAGTTAATGAAAAATATTCAAGGTATGCTTAAGATTTCGTCTTATTGGGTAATCAAAAGTTATTCAAAGAAAATGTTTGTCATATAGGAAGTAGCAATTCAAGCTTTATTGCACATTCAGTAAACTCAGTAAATAAAGTCAGCATGACAAATTTAAACTTCAGAAGGCAATAGGGCTTTTATTGATGCAAAGCAAAGGAACTAGTAAACCATGCAGCCGGGGAGTTTAAGCTTAAGTTTGATTTAATTTAAACTTTTCCAACTAGTTTTGTCTATTTTCTAAACTGAAAAATGTAACATTGTTGTGGCACAAGACATGTGAAAAGTTGAAGTGATATTTTTATGTTTTTTTTTTTAAACCTTTAAATTTGCTAGAAATAAATCAAAAGAACGACGCGAATAGAACTGGCGGGCCGGATAAGTTAAAACATGACAAAAGGAAGAAAGATTCATTATAACTGTCTACTAGAAGCATTAAAAGCTTAAATAAATGGAAGAAAATATTCCAAACGAATCGAAAACATTTTCCACAAAAAAAAAATTGCACTGCAACGTTTTAACTGTCGGCACTCGAAATTTTTTATATCCAGCGGTAAATTTGGAAAACTGGGCGTACCAACCTAATCACTGACTGCTGCTGTTTTTCCGCCCGAAAAGTAAAAAATTTGGAACATATTTCAACTCTCTGCGCCTACATTTTATTTTTCTAGTTACAGCTAACAAAGAACTTTTTTTTTTATTTCACTTTGTCCAGTTGAGTATTTCAAAAGAATAAATGCAAGGTTTCGCTTTGTCCGCTATTAAATTAACTGCCACACAAACACTTCCCCTTCAGGAAAGACTTCCTGACATTAACGACATTTTCTCTTAAAATCATTGCTTTTTCACGAATACCATCACTAGACAAGCTACTTTTAAAAAGAGCTTGAAAATAACCGAACAATATATATAAATATATATAACAATATTGAAAAAAGATAATCAAATGTACTTTTCAATTTTCAGTTAACTAATTTAACTTCTCTAATTGAACTACATATATTATATGTAGTTCAAGTTAGTTTTGCTCCAATAAAACTTATGTTTTTTAATTTAACAACAGGAATTTGATAATGTATTCGAACTATTAATTGCTATACAGGATGCTTTTAATTTTAATGTACTACATGTTTTACCGGGTGATAACTGTAACATGAACAAGTAGGATATTGACGCAGAAAAACTTTTAAGCATTTTTGATTTAGAGTCATTTAAAGTTTTTAAATGAAACCAATTTTAATTTAAGTTAGTATGCGTGGTAGCGGGCATACAGTGTCTTCATTTGATGTCATAATCAGTTAAAAAAAGTCAGGAACAAACTTACCGTTTTAATTTTAATTTAAATTATTAAACAACACCCTGTATACTATAAATTAGTATATTGTTACGTTTTATCTAAAAGCCTATAAACAGATCTCCAAAATACCGAAGAAACATTTTTCAACACATGTATTAATNATGTCAACCAAAACACTTGACTGATAACTATCTGGAGGTACCGTTCTGGCGAAGTACTTAAACCGATTTTTATCGCTTAATGCTTTAGCGGTTGAAGCAGGAGAAATTTGAGGTATTTGAAACAATGTTAGAAGATTAGCTACTTGTATGGACACTGAGCTGTAACTACCTCCTACTACCCCAAATACTGGTCCGGAATAATTATTTTTAGGTCTAGGTATCGAGTGATCCTGACACTCAAAAATAGATGTGTCCATGGTATTTAAAGCAGAAACTCTCACGAATTGCAAAGATTGATTTAAAGCATAGGTCTCTTGAGAACAAGTGTCCACGATATGAGCTCCAATGGTTATATTTGATAAAATTGTTGGATCTGCATTGATGCGCTCAATGGCGAACATCATTGCTTCCATTCTTTGGATTCCACGATGGTATATTTTTTGTCCGCATGGTTGTTTTTCACCTCTCGCGTGCACTGGAAACAGGCCTCCTAGTACAATATCACCAGGGATTGTTGTTGATGGTTGGGTTGAGTCAACTTGTGGTGCTATATCTTGGTTGGCCAACAGAAGAGGAATAAAACGGATGATCAGGAGCAGGATCATCCCTCCTTAGGTCTTAAGTTTTACTGGAAAAATTTTATTGTTATTTCAAAATTATAAAAGTAGCATCAGTTTCTAAGCAAGTTTGTAAGAAAATTTACTGTTCTCAAATAGGGTAATTTTTTTCAACTAAACAAAGGAAAAGGTGGCTGTAAATATCGCGCGGGCTATTACGTACTTTCCTGGATGTAGGAGGTAACATACATTCTCCCTATCCCTCTCTAGGAAAGTAGTTGTTTCCTTGCGTTTAAGGGTCTTGTTGTTAAGTGATAAAAGGCGTTTGTCTATAGAGTTTTATGAGATTGTCGAGATCTTGATTGGTCGTTGATGTTATTATGTCTTTTTTCCATTTTATGGCTTTATTTAGCCCGGAAATTGAGCCCCTAATGATTAAATTTCTAGCATGTACATATGAAGGTATTTACATAAGGGAGTTGAGCTAATAAAATAAGTTCTCTATGTATCTATGTAAATTGTTACAAAATCTTAAGAATAATTAATAATTCAACGATAGTATAGTGTAGAATATACCTCATATCCGGGACGAAAAGGTCGAACATGCTCTACTACAATATTTCCTTTAAAAAGTAACGTTTTCATTGTATGTTAGATAGTTATCGACAACTTCTTTAAAGCTGAATTAATAAACTTTGGTCGTTCTGGAAGAGATATTCAGAAAGTTGAAATCTTTTATGTTACGGAATTACTAGAATATGAAAGTTACATTGAATATAACCTTCCTATGACTTACTAAATATTAAAAAAGTACTAACTTACCGAATATCAATAAGTTTGAAGGTAACTTTAGGAATTTTCATTTCTGAAAATATTATTTTCAATTAAAATTAACACTACTTATAAACAATCTAAGTTAAAAGAGCTAAACATTCCTAATTTTCTAAATGAATCGATATATTCAGAAAGGACATGTGTCAAATTTCTTTTTATTACGGTACATTTCTCGATGAATTATATTTAGAAAGACCAACCATCTTTTATTAAACTCTATGTCCCGTTGCATAGGCTTCCCTGGTTAGAATTTAAGCCAAATATTGAACAAAACATTAAATAATTACAGTACAACTACCATAACGCGAATACCCGAGGGACGAGAAAATTAGTTCGAATTATAGAAATTCGATTTATAGAGACTAAAATACATGTAAAATGAATAGAAAAGGCAAAGGACCAAAGGATTAAAATCATGAATTATATAAAAATTCGAATTATAGAAGTTCCACTGTAAATTGGAAAAATGTAAATGTACTTTGTCTACATATCCAGATGCAATTGTTATACAATATTGCAGTGATATTTTTAACAAAGTTAGATTTTTTATTCATATGTACCGATACTACAGACTATGGGGGGGGGTCTCAAGTATTATCAGATATACGATATGTCTCAAATTGTTGGTGCATGGTACTGGTATCTCGAAAATTATAAGAAATACTAAAACAGTTAAATGTGAAATATATATTTTAGAGAATTTAGTTTTATTCTTAATGACGTTCAAATAAGAATTCTTGTTTTTTTGGTTTTTAAGTTATTTTTAAAAAACAAAAATGTTGTACTTCTGAAAATCAGTTATGAACTTCGTTATTTAAAAAGAAAGCTATTTCAAATCTGTAAAAACTTGTGTAAAATAACTTTTTGTGCAGATTTTGATTTTTTGGTCAATTTTTTTGCCGTTTTGAGCCATTTTTTATTTTTTATGGAGACCATTATCAATGTTTTACGTGTTAAACAAAAAAAACATTTTACAAAAAAAATTCTATAGCAAAAATATGAAAACCAGTTTTATTTTAAATTTGGCAACAATGTTCATAAATGAATTAAAAATAAATGATTAAAAAAAATCTGTATTTTACTTTGTCATTTAAAGGAAAACCCGTCTGCGTCGATGTATTTTTCGATTTTTTTTCAAGTCGTTATAATTCTATTAAACGTATTTCTATTGATATTATTTAAAACTTTCATTATTTACTGTCATTGAATTCGTATTGTATCCGGCGGCTCTAATTTAAATATTTAATTTTTACCATAATCCCATAAATAGATATCCATAGGCGTTGTTAGAAATAATATTTTCTGCAAAGGTCTGAAATAAAATATTCGGAACAACTCTATACAGAGTGTCTCAAAATTGTTCTGCGAACTGATTACTGTAAGTTCCTGTGACCGAAATAAGAAATAACGTTTATACAATGCAGTATATGTCCAAATATGCTTTATTTTGAAGATACAGAGTGTTTAAATTGGCAGCACCCCTAGCTCCACCAATAATCGCTTTACAAAGGTTAGAAGTTTTATATTTTATGCCTATTGCTATATCAAATATGCACATAATTTGTTACAAATATCTTAGAGCTTATGACGTGAAAAAATAAAAATTTCTTTTTTACTTGGATTGTCAAAATGCATTTAACTGAAAAAAAAATGTTTTATATCTAAACTACTTCACTACAACAAAGAAGAGACAAAAAATTTGCGGAATATACATATTGGTGTATATGATGAACTATTTTAAACAAAATATTATACTGAATGTTGCAATTTTTTATTATTAAAAAGAACACATGTCACCCATGTCTCTGCCTCTGATGCAAGGCGGAAGATGGTAATTTTTTAATTAAACCTACCAGTATGCTATACACATTTAGGAAGTTTTATTAAATAATAAAGACTGTTTTTTTTTTTTAATTTTTAACATCCTGTATCACGGAAATAAAACGTATGTGAATTTATGTTTATATGAGATTTATTACTTATTTCGATCACAGGAACCTACAGTTGACAGAACAATTAAGACACTCTGTATACAATGGCCTGGACAAAAAAAAAGTTCTCTTCTGAAATGTAATGTCTGCTCTAATATTATAAATTATTTAATTTTGCCAAATACTTTTCTCTATTAAGAGTTTGGACAAAAATTAACGGCCCAATAAATCGATTTTCTGAAAACATCCAGAACTATTTAATATCTAGAATTTACGAAATATGACAAAAAATACTGAACAAGAAAAAACAAAAAAATGAAATTTATGTTTATTATTTTATTTTGTGTCGATGATATTTATTATTTCTTAAAATTCTATTGAAATTACAATCTCTAACTCGTTTTGAAATCTCCATAAGCTTTTCTTGTCGATGATAGCGGATTTTGATTGAATTGCCTAATGACAACAGCTTTACGTTGTACATTAAATTTTGCATATTGTTTTGTCCGAGATTTTTCAATACTAACGAAATTTCATAAATGTTTAATTAATTTTTTAAAAGAATAAAAACCAGGCTATTGACTAAGTAAATAATTTTTACAATACGTTTTGACTGTTGTATTTCTACTAATTATTCAAATAGCATTTCCCAATATCAAAATTTTCTTCATGTTTGAAAAATGTTTCTCTGTAACGAAAATAGGCGATAATAGATGTATAAAGATAAAAACGATAATATTTGCTAGTAACACAATTTTACAACATTTAGAACAATAATTGAACACCTGTTGTTTATGCTAAAGCGACAATTAACCACAATAAAATAATTATTTAGCCGAAATGTCAAATAAAGACAATTGGTTAGCCGTAACCATTTAAATAAAACAGGCAATATAATCCAATTATAGTGTATTTGTTATATTATATCCTAAATAAATTTGATTTAAGTTAAATATTTTATTTTAGTTTCAATGTATAACGTTCGAATATAACAATTAGATTGCCTATTTACTAAGTCTGCTCATTTACATAGTCATAAGCGCCAAAATTTAAAAAAAATGATTATTCCTTCGAGGTAATTGAAACAAGAGATATTATTTATATTTAAATAGCATATCTTCGTAATTGTCGTAAATACAGTCAAAAACTAATTATTACAAAGTCATATGTGTTGAAAACCACAGATTTTGGAATAATACAGTCATATATTAAGAAAATTAAAAATTAATAATCGAGACACTACTTATACATGTACAAGGTATCCCTAAAAGGTTTGTACAACGCTCTACCAGATATACCTATAGTACCACAATTTGCCTTAGTATAAAATTGATAATAACGGGGATACAGGGTGTCAAAGTTGAAAAAATGAATCAGAATTTTTTTAATATCTTTCGAGTACTTCCAGCTAATTTCATGAAATCAAATTTCAAATTTGGTATCTGTGGGTTTCTTGAGATGAGAAATTCAAATTTATTGACAATTTAGTTGTAATTTCTAGAGAGCGCCTATGAATATTCATCATAACCATTAGAATCCCTTTAAACCACCACAACTTTTTTGCCCTACACTGTATGGCATTTTAGTATGGAAACATTTTTGGTATTAAATATTAAAAATCCCATAAACAGAATTGCTGTTGGGAAACTGCGTTGGTGCAAAATTACAATGCCACCAGAAAACCATTTGAAACAAAAATGAGAGCTCCTCGACCTGTTCGAAAAATTAATGTACTAAGCAAAGAAAAAGCCTCAGCAATAAGATCAACGCTTAAATGTATGCCTATGGTCGACAGGGAATATTTTTTCCGTAATATCCTAAACATAACATAACTCATATTTTCAACTAGTTTTCTTTATCTTTTGAGTTATAATGAGTTTACTATTCTTAAAAAAAATAAAAAAACAAAATAATTTGCAAAAATCACAAAGTAGNAAGCCTGACCTTCAATTTTTTTTAACTGACTATTACATAGAATGAAAACATTGTATGCCCATTATACGAATACCAACAATTAAATTAAAATTGATTCATATGTTACAAAAATAACGACAAACATAATTTTAATTAAAAACCTTAAATGACCCTGTATATCAAAAATTTATTCTGCGGTCAATTTTCAATTTATCCTTATAACACGTATCAGCCTCTACATCAAAACTAGAAATACCCTGTATTAAGTAAAAATCAATTTTATTAGTTATTAGTAGTTATTTATATTGACGAGCCCCAAGAATAACTCCAAAACTCCAGATTAATCTTTAACTAAATTTAATAAATAAGAGATACAAAGCGGCAAAACCTTAGAACATAACATTCCTTAATTTAACCAAAATTCTGCTAATTGAACTAAAATGCTGAAATTAGTTTCAGACTGTTTTTAGGTTGTTGTAAAAGGAAAAGCTTGAAATACTAAACGTACCGTGAACTTACTTTGGTGAAAGAGCTGTCTCTTTCGCTGACTGAACAATCACTATTTAAGTCTCATTTCAGCTAGTTGTGTAATTAAGTTATATTGATTTGATTGTATAATTGCGAGAAAGGCCGGTGCAAGTGTCGAAGTAGTGCCCGTCGAAATGGAAAAGGGCAATTTACTAATGGTAAAACTTTTATGAAGATTAAAGAATTTTTTTGAATAATTCCTGTCAGACGGCCAAAAGTTTTTTCTTCTAATAAAAGGCTGGATGAGGAACGAAAATAAATCATAAATTAAATCTTTTTGTTATGTAGAAGTCTTAATTAATAATAATAATAGTAATTCAGGAAATTTGCTTTGAAATTCCTAACTTCAATATCATTCCTGTTATGCTTTTAATTTAAGGAATGTTTAATAACTCCCCAAATTCGTTCTTAGCGATTAACTAGTTAGAAGTGTTTCCATAACAACGAAATAATAATATAAATTATTTGAAAAGTCATTAGAAAGTACGAAGCATGGTGCACACATAACATACATCTTACCCATATTCAACAGTGAGCCTCAAATCTTCATTGCAAACATTCAAAGTAACATCAGTTTCCAATGGTAAGTTTTTTTCAAGAGTGCACTGAAAAAAATCCTCCCAATACTGTTCAAACCATGGGTTTTTTTATTTTCCTCTGGCGTTAACGACATCATATACATATCAAAATCTGGAATGTGTGTTGACTGTAATTCGACAGTGATTGAACCTTCAGCTACATCTTCCACTCCTTCCAATAACTTCTGTTGCTTGCCCCAGCCATCGCTGGCGACCCAATAAAAGTACCTAGTAGCATTAGCTCGTTTCGCTGCCAAAAGGATTTGTCTGAAATCGTAATTAAATTCGATGTAATTATGAGAGAAAATTATTCATTCGTCCTTGAAAGCTCGTTATAAAGCTAACAAAAATACTGTAAAATAGTTGAAATAATTTAGAAAGACCTCGGTCCTCGGATTATTTATGGACGCCCTCGAAGAAGAGTTTTAGTTTTCACCAAAAGCTTTTGTAAGGCTTCATTAAAACGTAAAATGGAAGCTTGCGCTTACTCACTGAATTCCAAAATTGGTACCTTTTAGGCTTATGTATGTGTGAATGTTTTAAAACTGTAAGAAGGATTTAACCCAAAATGGGTTTTTTTCAGTGGACTAAGTTATAGAGAATTTTTAAAGGAGTCCAGAATACTTGGTGCCTATTTAGTTAAATCTATGGAAATTTCCATATATCGAGGGTCTCCGACCAGATAGGCGTATGCGCCAAACTTAAAATTTTATAGGAAATAAAGAAAACGATTGAAAAAATCTCTGTTTCGTAAAATCAGGTTTTGATTTAGTTAAATATTTTAAAAATGCGTAACAATAAAATTATTACCAAATTATTTCAAATTTTCACAAGATGTCCGAGTTCTTTAAAACTACGGTTTTATTGAAAAATCGGGTTTTCAAAAAAAGTGGCGCATACGTCTATCTGGTCGGAGACCCTCGATATATCACTAGGATTACCTAATATTTAAAAAATTTAACGGGCTAAAAGAGCTAATTGGAACTCGAGTCGTTAAATGAAAATTTATGGTTTTGGCGTTGTGTAAACGGAACATACAAATAACAGTTACATAGAGTGATTAATCGCTTAAAATGGCATATCCTTAATAGCCATGAAACATCAGTTCCGCGGTCACAAAATGTGAAAAATTCACCAGAAAAAACCCCAATTAGAAATTTTCAGCTTTATTTCAAGCCGAAAAAGTAAAATTACGTCAAGTTTCGCGAGCGAAACAACCAAACAAATGGAATTTCAAAAGAAATCAAAATATGAACATTGAAAACTTTCTATTTAATCGGCCAAGTCTGTTTTCTTATATAATTAATGGTCGAAAACGTTCAGGGCTTGTTCAGGCAGGCCCACTTATCTTGTTAGCACTCGAGATTTATGTTCAACGACCCGTTTTGATTTATCTTTTTATTATAAAAAATAATTTGACACTGACAAGAAAGAAATGAAAACTGGAAAACACTTAAAACAATTCAATTGAAACTTCACAACTTCAAACTTGCGATGAACGTTTTCAAAATTCTGGACAATTTAAGATATAATTAAATTACAATAAGACTTGTTGGTATCACTTAGAAAGAAATTGGTACACTTTTTTACTGGTATTTTTCCTATTTTTAATATATTTACATTTATAATTTTATTCTCTTCAAAAGAAAATCTGAAAACATCAAAAATAGTTCAATACTTTTAACACATTGAGTACGGCGTGACATTTAACAGATGTCTCACTATCTAGGGTCCTTGGGACAGCGAGGTATCAATGTCTTGCCACAAATATCTCAATAATAAAAGGTTAAAAAACATCTCGTTCTTTGGACACGATTTTTTTGTCTCTATACCCGTGCTCAACGTGTTAATGATATATTTGTGTGCAGAATGAAAAAGTGCAATTTAACACGTTGAGTGTCGGTTCAAATTTTGTGATTCTATAGAAAAGCCAATGATAAAAAAATTTGTTTAGGAATTATATGGTACATCTGACACAACAATTGAGTCATCGATCTTTGATATGATACCGTCGAAACTCAATTTTTGAATCACCAGCATTCAACGTATTAAAAATAAATAAATTGTTTTCAAATTGGTAGAACTTTAGAAACGTCCCTCGTATTACTTCAATTTTCCATTACAATTTGGTACATTAGTAATATACGAATTCCTATACGATTAAATTAAATTAATTCTGAATACTGCCATCAACTAATTACAGAGTGTGCAAGAAGAACAGTTATAACATTTATTTAGCTTGAAAATGAAATGAACAATACCTTTGGATTTATCGGTTGATAAGGAACAAGTGAAAAGGCGTTGTTTCGTGTTAATCCATCATTGTTTCCATAAGGAACAGGATGATGTATGCCTTTTCATTCACCGTAATGATTTCCAGTAATGTAATGTGAAGTGGAAACACTAAATACAACTTTTCATTCTTCCTTAGAAAATTTGAAAGGATTATTGGTAATTTAAGTAAAAAGATTCAGTAAATCGAGAGGGATTTGGTCCAATATTGTTTTCCAGATTGCAGGTGATGCATATAATTTTGCTGGTCGGAAATTTCACATAAAGTAGAGGTAGATTTATTCAAAGCATGAAGCAAAAAGATTACTTTAAAAACTCTGTTACCGGGAGAGACACAGGTAATATTTCTTTTAACTTTAAAAACTTTTCACCCTTACTGAATCCAAATAAATCCCCTGTAACGCATCAAAAAGATTTACCAGACATGGAAATTTCCCTTATAAGGCTCTATAATAAGATAAAAATTTCATATTCCTTACCTGGCGTCTTCGGCTCGAGTGAATAATACAACTCCTCTTGCATTGCTTTTCTTTTTCAGCTTAATTATAATATTATCAAATTCTTTATCATCGGCAGAACTTGATACTTTTTCAGCAGTGGCAATACATACACTCCGTTCCGTTGCTTCTTTATGAAAAATCTCAATCCCATACTCTCCATAAGAACCCTCCGAGTACACAGTTGAAATATACGACCAATTGACACTTTTGATAATGTCAACCAAAACACTTGACTGATAACTATCTGGAGGTACCGTTCTGGCGAAGTACTTAAACCGATTTTTATCGCTTAATGCTTTAGCGGTTGAAGCAGGAGAAATTTGAGGTATTTGAAACAATGTTAGAAGATTAGCTACTTGTATGGACACTGAGCTGTAACTACCTCCTACTACCCCAAATACTGGTCCGGAATAATTATTTTTAGGTCTAGGTATCGAGTGATCCTGACACTCAAAAATAGATGTGTCCATGGTATTTAAAGCAGAAACTCTCACGAATTGCAAAGATTGATTTAAAGCATAGGTCTCTTGAGAACAAGTGTCCACGATATGAGCTCCAATGGTTATATTTGATAAAATTGTTGGATCTGCATTGATGCGCTCAATGGCGAACATCATTGCTTCCATTCTTTGGATTCCACGATGGTATATTTTTTGTCCGCATGGTTGTTTTTCACCTCTCGCGTGCACTGGAAACAGGCCTCCTAGTACAATATCACCAGGGATTGTTGTTGATGGTTGGGTTGAGTCAACTTGTGGTGCTATATCTTGGTTGGCCAACAGAAGAGGAATAAAACGGATGATCAGGAGCAGGATCATCCCTCCTTAGGTCTTAAGTTTTACTGGAAAAATTTTATTGTTATTTCAAAATTATAAAAGTAGCATCAGTTTCTAAGCAAGTTTGTAAGAAAATTTACTGTTCTCAAATAGGGTAATTTTTTTCAACTAAACAAAGGAAAAGGTGGCTGTAAATATCGCGCGGGCTATTACGTACTTTCCTGGATGTAGGAGGTAACATACATTCTCCCTATCCCTCTCTAGGAAAGTAGTTGTTTCCTTGCGTTTAAGGGTCTTGTTGTTAAGTGATAAAAGGCGTTTGTCTATAGAGTTTTATGAGATTGTCGAGATCTTGATTGGTCGTTGATGTTATTATGTCTTTTTTCCATTTTATGGCTTTATTTAGCCCGGAAATTGAGCCCCTAATGATTAAATTTCTAGCATGTACATATGAAGGTATTTACATAAGGGAGTTGAGCTAATAAAATAAGTTCTCTATGTATCTATGTAAATTGTTACAAAATCTTAAGAATAATTAATAATTCAACGATAGTATAGTGTAGAATATACCTCATATCCGGGACGAAAAGGTCGAACATGCTCTACTACAATATTTCCTTTAAAAAGTAACGTTTTCATTGTATGTTAGATAGTTATCGACAACTTCTTTAAAGCTGAATTAATAAACTTTGGTCGTTCTGGAAGAGATATTCAGAAAGTTGAAATCTTTTATGTTACGGAATTACTAGAATATGAAAGTTACATTGAATATAACCTTCCTATGACTTACTAAATATTAAAAAAGTACTAACTTACCGAATATNTCCACAAAGTAATTATTACGGACGAGACACATTTGTGCCGTTTAGCGTGAATGCCTATTAGGCGTTTTTCTATTTAGAACGATGAAATGTCGATTTTACTATGTGTGTATGATCTCCATAAAAAAATAAAAAATTTATGATTTTTATAGATAACTGAAACGCAGGAGAAAAATTAATTAAAGCAAAAAGTTCTTTTACTAATTTAAAATACCTTTTGAAATAAGAAAGTTATAAGCGATTTTAAAAAATGCAACATTTCAGGTTTTCGAAAATAATTGAAACTCCAGAAAAGCTAGAATTGCTGTTTAATCGCCTTTGTGAGCAAAATTAAATTGTCCAAAACATTCTCCATTTAACCGTTTTTCTAATTCTTACAGTTTCCGAGATTCCACTACATGCACCACCAATTTGGGGCACACTGTATAAGCTAGTATCACGAGATACAGCCAAATAGAACGGAACAAGTCGATAGAAATATTATTTTTAAAATGTAGGTGACCTTTCTAATCGCAAACATTTGAAAATGTTGTTAAAGAGATAGTTTAAAAATGGCAACTCCACTGCTCTGAAACAGTTAATCGTTTTTTGTGCAATGAGTGCAGAATAAAAATTTTAAAACCCTATTTGTAAGATCCTCCCTGTTACCTTGACCTTTCTCTAACCCAATATCAAGTCTTGCTTGTATTTAAAGAGACATTAGAGATTTCAGAGTAATCATGATGACTGTGCACACGACCAAATAACTTTTTTCCTCTTATGTTGTGTTAACGTAATTCTGCTTTCTAACGTTTTTAAAGGACTTAATTTGACTTTACCTTGATTCTATAAATATTTTTCTGTTATTAAATACGTTCATTGAAAAGTTCTTGCTCAGTTTTCATTTAAAATATTAGTGCAGAATACTTTCATTTAATTTAATTAAAAAATATGAATAAATTCAGAGTGTTGATTTGAAGTAAATGTAATTAATCGAATGTTCTGTATACTCACAATCAGACTTTAAAATAACTATCTGATGAACTTCATTACAATCATTATAGTTCAAATATTTAATTTTAATTAATAATTCAACGTATAAAATATATTGACTGCAATTGGTATGGGAAGAAACTCAATCTTCGAGAGACTTTCTTCAAAAACACGAATCAATCGAACGATCTGGGTATTCATACACTCCAATAAACTGGAATCAAAATTTACTCAACATGTTATTTCCGACATTTCCAGTTTAAGTAATTAATACGCTTTTCAGATGCTTTGATTAAGCAGGGATACTGGAACTCGATAATTAGCGAGCCAGGCTAATAGTTTTCCGCTTCAAAGTGTTCACAATTGCAAATGCACAAGTCAAACGGCTTTAATAAATGACCTTTTCACATTCCACCTTCTATGGTCTTCTATGGTTGCAAAAATTTGATAAGAAAGAAAAACTCGTAAAGTTCCTTTCGAATTTAACCATTAATTCAAAACTCAATGCAGTACTAGCTTCCGATGAACTTCCTGTTGTCATTTTATGTTTAAATTTTAGTTTTTCATCTTATGTAGTTTTGTTAAATCAGAAATGTCACTCTCATATATTTTATGATTCCATGGCATGACTCTTCCAAATTCTTACGTAATATTCCAGATGGAAGTTTCCCATTTCAATTGGACTGATTTTGGAACGTAGGAACAATAATTATTGTTTGGCAAATTGAATCCATTTTACGTCAAATTAAACGTTAATATGCCAGTTGCAAACGGAGACCCCCCCATTTTGGGAAAAAGAAATTTATTATTACGGGCTCTGGGGCAGGCATTAATGGTGTAACATTTCGCGGCTGGTGATAATTTAACAAATAAATTCCAGGTTCATTTAATGAGAGGTTTCCGTTGGCACATCTGGATGTCCCGTTTTTCTTTAAAACATCAATACCGTTTCTAGTTTCATTAGAAATTGTATTAAAATTAATTATTTGCGGGGGAATTGACACTAATAAATCTATATACAGACGATGAACGTGTTGTTCCCATCAAGTGGCGGCAATATCTATCAATCATTCCATTTATATAAACAGGAAGATGATTCTTTATAAAAATGGAGGAGTAATTTAAGAAACTTTTAGGTGAAACAGGACCGAATTTAAACTGATAATAAGAAATAAAACAAACAAGGATACACTAAAGAAAGTTTAAGGAAGAAGGGTGTGTATTGTTTTATATTCGAATCACAGTATGCAAAGAGTTGTAAAACAAACAACGTTTAAAGGCATGTTGAAACAGTTTAGAGAAAGCTGCGTTACACATTTAAAGTGGACTAATTAGAATATGTTTCCAGAAGAAAAATGACTTTTGGTTTAACACTTGTATATAAAGCACGACTGCTACTTCGCTAAACTCGTTTTTCTATAAATTTAGGAGTAGACAGGGTTCTATTACACGAGTTGTTGGACATTTAAGTCCCTCATAAAGTTTAATGTTTATTTCATCTTGATGTTAAATCATATTTACAACTTGCCGTCTAGCGGCGACTTTTCTTGGTTTAACCGACATGCTCAAGGTTTTTTTATCATTTTACCATTAATTGCTTTGTTTCATTCTATTGTTTCGATTAGTTGAATCTGGTAAAGTCAACTTCGAAGAAGTTATTCGACAATGTACCCTGGAGAGTGATAAATGTGATTTTCGCATAAGCTGCTTCTGAAGGGTATTTATAGTGTGAGCTTGCTCACTTCCGAAAACTATTTTCGTACGAAGTAAATTATGGCATTATATGTGGGAATATTTCAAGTTCATATTCTATTTGAACGGGGATTTTTTATCGTATTGAAAAGTCTAAAATATCCTTTCTTGCCAGGTTTAAGCTTCATATATCCCTGAGGTTATCTAAGTCCCATTGGAATCGAAACTAGTTTCTGCAGGACATTTAAAAGAGAAACGTGTCGACTTTACTGCTAAAACAAGGCAAATTCAGCTTTAAAAGATTTACAAAGGCCATTATCTCAGGGGAAATTTTTCCAAAGGTCATTGCAACTTTCCAGCACTAACGATGACGTCGTGTTTCTCGAAAATCAGGCGAGGTTATCATGTTTCTTGTGAACTTTTATCAGTTTTAGGAAAAAGTGGTAAAATAAGGATTATGTTAGTTTACCTAGATGCTAGATATTTTTGTCTGGAAACACTTTACCCAAGAGCAAACACTCGGAAAGTTTTATAGCCATTCTATATATCTATTTTAAATGTTTCTAAAGCTCTATTTCACAAAGAGAAAAAAAAAACTTCTTTTTTCCAAGTTTTTCTTGTGGATCAGACATAAAATTTCCACACGAAGAACCCTTCGTCTTCGACAATTCTTTTACATACGTTTTGTGGTTCAGCATAAAGTTTTATGTTTTTGTTTTTTTGAAACTTATTTGAGCGAAATTCCTTTTGAATCCCCATCTAATGTGAATTATTATTGAAATGGTGGTAATTCAAAGAGAATTATTAGGGTCTTTTGAAGCCTCAAATCATGTTTTAAGGGGACTTACTTTGATTTAGGAGTTTCATTAAATTGCTTACAGGCAATGCAACAACTTTCAACGAAACGGATCGAGGAATCGTCATAGATGGCTCGGAAATTTGTTGTAAACTTTAAATATTACTCATAATTTTCTAGATGGGAATAGTTTCTGTAAAATAGTTTGCCAACTGTACAAAGAGAAACTTTTACAAACCGCCCTTTCTCAGCGAACCAAATTATTCCCCTCTATATATGATATTCCCGCTTTGGAATTAAAAGAAAAATATTTTCTATAACTGATGGATGATTTGATTTTTTCGTTAGAAATGTTACTACTGACTACTATTATTTAACCGAAGTTATGATTAATTACTCATCAGTAGAAACAATTCGCATTTCATTTTAGAAAAACAACTTTCAATAACCCGATGACAAATGGAGTGAGAAGTATTCTATAGCCAAGAAAATCGATATTTTTACGAGTATTAAGAGAAATTTTAGGGAGAGAAGATATCCTTTTGCCAACTCAAGCGGAAGGACAAACTCTAGATAATATTCAGACAAAATTTAGGAACGGTTCTTGTTTATATTGCATCCCTTCTTTATTATATTTCAGGAAAATAGTTCTTCAAATTTAATTATGTGTTTTTAAGGAAAAAAAACAGAAAAAAGGTTGAAAACGGGTTCACGGTCAATATTCTTCCTGTCCAACACTTGAAATTCACTGTAAATATCTAAACTTAAAATAAAATTACGTCAAATTATCGATTTAATTATTATTTCTATAGCCACATGAAAAAAATAAAAATTTGTAAGTACTCAGATATAAAAAAAATAAAAAAATATACACGAAGTTTTGTAAATATAAGGCCTAATTGCTCCAAAAAAAATTAATCCTCCACCTTACAATCCCGATCCGTCCCTATGCGCCTATCCCTTTTTTTGTCTATGAAAGACATTACTCAAAGGATAACGGTTCATTTCGATCGCTGAGTTAGAGTTTTCAGTTAATTATAGTTATAGATTAGGCCAGTGTTTCCCAAGCTGTGGTCCACAACTCACTATATAAAAAAATGGCAAATGAAAAAGTGTGAAATATTGGATTATTGTTAATCAAGATTTCTTTGATAACCATTTACAGATTTTAAACGCGAATCCTCGTCAAAATCAAATCATTAAAAAGTTGATATGTACTCTATACTGGGTTACTCTGTATATTTTGAGATAGAACAATACTGAAAATTTAAAAGGGTTTACCGTTAGCATCAGTAACCATGACAACCAAAGCGTGTTTGAAACTAAAACTAATTAATTAGTCATCGGTTGTTAGTTCGAAAATGGCTTGAAGTACACTTGAAAACTCTAATTTTTAACGATTTTAAATATATATAGATTAAGTGAAAATCGACGTCTGAATCAAGTTAATTTTCACTTTAAAGAAAAGAAACTTTCAAGGGGCACTGTTTATAAAGCGTTTGGGGAATTATGCCTGATAGAAATTTAAGTAATGAAGAAACTTGTGATGGAAGACCAAAGATCGCAGTTGTGAAGACAATTTTGTATTCTGAACATAAGATAAAAGAAAAGGTTTTCTCTTGTTGTGTGCTTCACAAACTGTTCGAATTAAAAAAAGCGATACTGATTGTAAAGGGTGTCCAGGAAGTTGGTACGAATTTAAGAATGCCGCTATTTCTTTTGAAGACGGTTGGCAGCCCTGGTTTTTCATTTTCAGTACTTCTTATCTTTACAATTTATGGCCAGATAGTGTCTTTTCATTTATAGTTTATTGTTGTTTAGTGCTTATTGTGCCATGGAGAGAATTACTAATGAGCAATGTGTTTTGGTGTTAAAAACTTTTTACAAAAAAAATTAAAGCCTCGCAACAATCTTCCACGACTTTCGCGAAACAATTACTTTATTGAACGAAAAATTCCCTCAACGAATAATCTCTTTGCATGGCAATAAGGAATGGCCTGCCATATCCTACGATCTGACTCCATGTGTTTTCTTTGTGTGGAGATTTGTCAAGTTTTTATGTAAACAAATCACAAAATATCCCGCAATTGAAGGAAGAAATCGTGAGTCATGACAAAATCGGGCCAGCTATCTGTGAGCGTGTCCTATCGAATTTCAATGTCACGCCTCTTTGGATAGTCATATGCCCGATGTCATATTTCATACTTAAATGGCATATCCTCATTGAACCGTTGAAGAAAAATTAGAATTTTCACTACAATTCTTGTGTTTTCCATTATTTTTAATTTCGCACCAACTTAATGGACACCCTTGAGAATCATTTCTAAAATGATAACTGATGACGAAACCTACATTTCCTTTTAGGAGACATTATGATTCATAAAGATGGCTGGCCATGACTGAAACTGAGATCTCCATTTCAAATTCTTGGAATACTTCAAATTAACGACATTACCATAATGCCTTTTTCCATACGGTGCGGGGAATAATGTTAAAATCATCATTCTTACTCCCCAGATTTATTTGCGTGAAATTTCTGTCTGTTTTTTCCAAATTTAAAACAGCATTTAAGGGATTGCCAAATTTTGAAAATGAATTTTTAAACAGAATAACAAAATAAGATCGACTAAAAGCCTTTAAAAATTACAAGGAATTATTTGATTTATTTTTTGATATCTCAAAATTTTCAAAGTGATTCCCGTATTATAGTTTGCATCATAATTAAAGATGACAGCACTAACTTTTAAGATTAGAGAAAGATCCCTTATCTACTTTCTTCAACCTTTTTAATTTTGCCGATTAAAGTTAATAAAATAAAATAGAAGTTGAAAAAGGGCAATGTCCAAATTGGTGGATATTTTTAGCAACATGATATATATTTCCAATGTTTCCTTCCCAAGAGATCCATCTCGTTCAAGTTAAATGTTTTATTGGCATAGCTGAAAAATGAAATGAATATAAAGCCAATTTTCTGCGATTGATAAAATGACTCCTTTGTGGCCAGTTAGGTAAACAATCAATTTTGAATGATGGATTTTTTTCAATTCCACATTGTAATTAATTAAAGTTTAAGGTGCCTCGTGGATTCCTACGAGGGGAAACGAGATTTTCTGGATTTCTTTGTTCGGAGGTAAAAAGATCTACAAAGATGAAAGCAATATCTTCCTAACAGTTTAACCTACAACTTTAAATTCTATTCACGCATTTAAGGGGGAAAAGAAAACATTGGATTCCATATACGATCAAAATTGCCACAGTGTCCCTGTGAGGAAATTTAATTGGCTTAATACCCTTCTTCTCTTCCCACTTATATTGTTTACAATAAAAATAATTTATTTTTATTAAAATTTCATGTCTTCATGTTAGACTTAAATTAATCCTGGGATCTCTATTAGTCACCCTACAAGTGAATATTAAAGAATTTCTGTATCGATTCGATTTCATCTGTTCGGACAATGGAACGAATTTCTTATTTTCGACTACATTTCTCATGGATAAACTGTTTATGGCTAATCCTGTTAGTGTCACTCACTATTATTAAATAAGTCGCTGAAAAGTTCTCTCATTAAATGAATAAAATTAGTGACCCGTCTCCATGGTCTACAGTAAGTTTTATTTAAATTAACCCTCCCAATGGGGGCTCGTTTATCTCACTAAACGAGGTTCTGAAAAAAAATGTCCCTCATGCTTAAAGGACATTTTATCCTTAATTTACATTCATTTTAACTTTAAGAGACAATAACTAATTTCCCATTTTGAAAATAGGCAAAATCGCAACTTACCTATGGATACATGTTTATCAAACAATCGCCGTGATTTTTTAAATTGAATATTTAATCTGAAAGAAAAAAGAAATGTCAATATTTCATTTTACTTTAAGACGAGGTCTTTTCCTCGTATTCCTCTCTCCAGATTGTTGTTTATTTAATAAAAAGGTTAGTTCGTTTGTTTACTGCTTCGTATTACGTACGAGTAATGTTTACCTCTTCGACTTTAAGAATACTGCAATAGGTAATAAATTTTTGTAGCGTATAAAATTTAACATTTTTGAATTTTTCAGCTTTTGTACTTCAATAAAACGTTCCAAAGAAGCGGTCAAAGTCATAGATGTCGGAGTATTCGAGAATTTATAAGGAAAGCGGTTAGAAAAAGGGAATTTCAAGAAAATTCTAAATAAAACCTTGGGAGTATTATAAAATATCCCATTTCGAGGAAACATAATGTACAAGAGTAGAAACCAGGAAATATCCTTGTATATACAGGGTCAAATATACAAGAATTGTAAGTAAATAAATTCCTATATGAACCTTTTTAGAATTATTTTTGTCATTTTTTTTTAGTTATTCGTTGTGACGTTTAACAAATGTTACGTTAAATTTACACTAGAAGCATATTATGGTTTTATCTGCCGCTGTTTATTTAGTGTTAGCCTTAACATGAAATGTAGCAACGACCATTTCAAGCATATTTTACTTTTTATTTCCATAAAGGCAAGAAGACTACAGAGACCCACTAGACATATGTTAGACATTAGACATTGATATATGACAAATATTTTGGTACTTTTGATATTTTAACAAAACGTATGTGTTAGAATTGATCTTAAAAACTTCCGTCCTGAAGGTTTTTCGATCAAAGGTGACCAACGTATTATCGACCAATTGAAATTAATGAAGATCAATTCAAAGCCATAATTGAATCGGAAATTAAATGTATCACACACAATATTTGAAAACGATATAGAATGTCAAAGATTTGTTAAAAATCTGTATTTAGATTTAACATGAATTCGAAAGAAAGTCATTTACTATAGTGAATCAACATTTTCGACTTGTGTCTTTAGCACAATGAAACCGATTAATTTTTAAAACAAATAATCATTGACTGACGATGAAAAACGAATCGTTTACAATACTTTGTCATTCCAAAACCATCAGGTTCCAAGCATGATGAACCAGCATTGATTAGATCGAACGTGAGTTGCATCAGAAAAAGACCATGGTTTCAATTTAGTGGAATTATGAGGATATTGTGTATTTTGCGAGTTGCTCCCAATATAAGTTTATTCATGCGATATGTAAACATTTAAAATTGCGAGTAGAAAATAAAAGAAACCCAAAACAGTAATAAAGCTTCTTGAAAATCAAAGTAAAAAATTTATTACTTTATTGATTTTATTGTGCACCAAAGTAATACAAATAGTACTTCGTAAGTTTGATTGAATCGTAAATTAAATTGAATCCAAAACATTCCATTTATTGTCTACATTTTGATAAATATAGGTTTTGATTTAATCAGCCTTCTAAAATAAATAAATAACATTTCTGTCTGCTAGAAGAAAATAATAATAAGAAAAGAATAGGAACTTCAACATATTTTTCTCAGAATAACGATTATAAAGGGTGTGTTTTCTAGCGTGACAGAACTTCTGATCAAGGCATGTATGTGACCTCAATTGACATGTGTCAAAGTTGAAAAGTTATTTTTATTCAATAATTTTCAACTTTGACACGTATGCTAAGATCATGCAAAGATTCACGGCAGAATAACGATTACAAATCTTGCAAATTTATTTTGAAAATCGTAGTTCTGTTCGTGAATTCGACCAACTACGGACCGATTATCTACGTCGTTTTCGTTCTATAATAGAGCTCCTCCTATAAAGCGAAGAACGATGCGTACTTAAAAAAATATCGCCGCTCTTGAGTGTATTATCGAAGGAAACCCGTACATTTCGAATCGATGCCGCGCCCAACCAATGGATCTCTGTTCGTGCACTTTATAGCAAATTTTACATAAAGATTTTGTCTTAAGACATCACAAGATGCAATTCGTACAAGAATTGAAACCTCAGGACCGTCATATCGTCGATCAGTTGCCACGTCAGTTTGGTAAATAATTGAGAATCAAATGTAAAATGACTTGTTATTTTTCCGAAAAATTTTTTCAGTAATGAATTTAATTTTTGGTTTAATATCTACCTCAATAAGCAAAACTGTTGCATCTGGAGCGTTTTTTCAAGAGAGAAATGCACTGTTTCGTGTGCTTTATGGGCTGAAAGCATTATGAAACCGTATTTCTTCAAAAATTAAATCCAACAGCGTTCAACTGTCAATGGCGAATGCTATAGAGCGATGATAAATATTTTATTCTCTAATTGGGTGACCTGAATGTCGAGCAAATGTAATTCCAACAAGACAGCGATACATGCCATACAACGTGCAAAACAATGCATTTACTGAAAGAAACGTTCGGGGATCACATTATTTCCCGAAGTAAACTTTTAAATTGGCCACCACGGTCTTGTGATTTGACGCCCCTAGACTAGTTTCTGTGGGAATATGCGAAGTCAGTGGTGTATGCTGATAATTTATGAGTTAACATTGTGTGTGTTATTGCCCAAAATTAGACAACCACTGCTTGAAAAAGTCGTCGAAAATCCGATTTTCAGGATGCGTTATATTGGAACCAGTCCCGATGGGTATGTGCCCGAAATAATATTTGAAAAGTAAATGACATAGCATGTTCTGTATAAAGCACATTATAAATGTTTTATTCCAATTTAAAGCCCTAACAAAAAAACACCTTTTAAATATTTATCGTAGTATAAGCTCGTAGTATCATTCCAAACTCTATTAAATATTAATGGTTGACGAAGTAAGTAAAGCAATTTTACATTTACGTTAATAATTTTAACATTGTCATTTTAATGAATGAATTATGTCAAAAACTGTTATTATTTTTGTTAAAAACGAAAATTAATGGCAAATGGATTGAGAAATAAAATTAAGTAATAGGTGATGTCTACTAACGTATAAAAATGTTTGTTCTTCGTAGTTTAATGGTCATCGTTTCCAATTTTATCAGTGCCATCGTAATATCTAATACTTAACTAGAAATTAATTTGATTTGTATAATCAGAATAATCAATCGTATTGACTCAGAAAATATCTAGCAAATTACCTCGTTTAATCAATTAATGAAAACAAATTAATCTTGCTTAAGCCGTAAATGTCAGCGAACCTAATCCTCCCTAAGATACCTGATCCCGAAGGTTGGATTGTTCCTAACACATTATGTGTTAATATGGGGATAAGATATACTATTGGGGTGTGTTCTGCATTTTAATGAGCCGTAATTCTTGCCAAACAACTGTAAGACTTCTCACTTGCAGAAACTTCATCTAATATGGAAACTCAGTTTTTCTAGAAAGTAAAAACAATACATATAAAGCTTTGAGTAAATTCAACATGATTTATTTTAAAAATATTTATTATAGTTAAAAATGTTATTACTTTCAGAGGTTTACATCATACATCATAAATTTACTTTTAGCAGCTCTTTAGAACTCTGGGATCGAATATTTTTAGGGCTCGGTAAAATAATAGGACAGCCTTACAGTCATCAATCACTGCATTTACTTTAATGTACGGATTTCATATCAAACTGCCCTTCGAGGAACCAAATATGTGGACAAAACTTAGCATTTTATAGTGGTATTTCAACAATGTATTGTAAGATGAACGCTATTTGCGATACCATTTACTACTGAACGTTGGAACTCTGAATACTAGAGTCTCTACGGCAACCGAGCTGGAGAATGTCGACTAAAAGCACACATTCAAAGTCTCTAATAGATAAGACAAGACCCGAAAGAACTAAACTACTGGCAACAAAGATAAGTTAAATGTGACCATTGATCTTCTCACAGGGCATGTCATTGTTAAAACACATTTCTTCAGGCTTGAATCTGGTAGGGGAAAGGAAGGATTTGCGTGTCGCTGTCGAAAACTTTTAACTTGAAAAATTATCATCCGTAAGAGTGTTCTATTTGAAATTAGACAGACAAACTTCAATATTTTATAGATAATGGACATGGAAGTTATTAAACATATTTGTTTTGGAAAATTCAACAACAATATATCTTATTGTTTACGTTTTTGACGACGTACTAAAAGGGCGATCACGTTTGTGTATCAGATTACTTACTTTTTCGAATATAAGTTGCAGAAATGTAAGAAAAACCGAAGTTCGAACTTATTCAATTGAAAGGTCCAATCGTCACCTCGATTTTTCCTTTAAATTTGTTTTCGTAGATCATTAATTTCTTTTTCCATAGACAAGGTTTGGAAGCTTGTGAGAAATTATTTAAAGCACTTTAAAGATGATGCATTTCGCGAAGCCCTTATATACGGATTTTATAAACTACGATACGTTTTATTTAAAACATTTTAAATTAATGAGGTGACAAAAGTTTCCCAAAAACCTCTTGTTTCGCTATTGTATTGTTTTGTTTCAGTTTTCAGATTTGTTTAATGCTCAATTTAAATGTGAATTGAATTCGTGATTAAGAAACTTGTCTTTAACGTATTAGGATTATAATTTATAATACGGATGCTCGCTTGGAGAACAGATATTTCCCCAAAGACCCAAAACATCCCACATCCCTGATAACTAATGCAAGGCTATTATAAATCCCTTGCTTTGTATATAAATTTACTGCAGGAAGCTTTCTCTTCTTCTCCAAATATCCAGTTGTATTATCAGCTCTTAGCTTGACATGAATAACGATTGGACCCCCTAAAAGTGACAAACAAATTTTTATCCAATTTTTCGAAAAATCTTTATTTTAATTCATGTCCTTTTGCGGGAATTCGTTTATCAAAAATATCTCCCTAAATGGGGAAATGCCAAAGGCGAGCAAAGCAAAGCAATAAGCTTTTCGAAATCAAAGAAATGACTTTTTCGTTACGTTGACCGGAAAATGGATTCATAAAACAAATCGGAAATAAGTTTTTCTAAGGAGTGTGCCACCCAGATAGGTTTGAGATAAATTAGAGTTTTCTCTCGATGTTCTTCGAATTTTCACCTTTTACCTTTATCTGTATCATTCTGAACAACATTTTCGGTAAATGCAATAAATATAAATGTAAATTTTCGTTATTTTCCAATGTTCCATTATCCCAANTTGTTTTCGTAGATCATTAATTTCTTTTTCCATAGACAAGGTTTGGAAGCTTGTGAGAAATTATTTAAAGCACTTTAAAGATGATGCATTTCGCGAAGCCCTTATATACGGATTTTATAAACTACGATACGTTTTATTTAAAACATTTTAAATTAATGAGGTGACAAAAGTTTCCCAAAAACCTCTTGTTTCGCTATTGTATTGTTTTGTTTCAGTTTTCAGATTTGTTTAATGCTCAATTTAAATGTGAATTGAATTCGTGATTAAGAAACTTGTCTTTAACGTATTAGGATTATAATTTATAATACGGATGCTCGCTTGGAGAACAGATATTTCCCCAAAGACCCAAAACATCCCACATCCCTGATAACTAATGCAAGGCTATTATAAATCCCTTGCTTTGTATATAAATTTACTGCAGGAAGCTTTCTCTTCTTCTCCAAATATCCAGTTGTATTATCAGCTCTTAGCTTGACATGAATAACGATTGGACCCCCTAAAAGTGACAAACAAATTTTTATCCAATTTTTCGAAAAATCTTTATTTTAATTCATGTCCTTTTGCGGGAATTCGTTTATCAAAAATATCTCCCTAAATGGGGAAATGCCAAAGGCGAGCAAAGCAAAGCAATAAGCTTTTCGAAATCAAAGAAATGACTTTTTCGTTACGTTGACCGGAAAATGGATTCATAAAACAAATCGGAAATAAGTTTTTCTAAGGAGTGTGCCACCCAGATAGGTTTGAGATAAATTAGAGTTTTCTCTCGATGTTCTTCGAATTTTCACCTTTTACCTTTATCTGTATCATTCTGAACAACATTTTCGGTAAATGCAATAAATATAAATGTAAATTTTTCGTTATTTTCCAATGTTCCATTATCCCAAAAGTCGATAATAAATTGCTTTAGTTGAAAAAACGTGAAAAGTTTTTCTTGAATTCCCCTCAGTAAATCGTAGGCCAGTTTAATGAATTTTCCAAATTTAAAAGCTAAAAAGCGTTAAAGCAAACACTTCGGACGTTAGTAATCACTTCACTGTGATGAAGATCGCATAATTATTTATTTATTTAAGAATATATCGAGCGTGATATGAGCTGTCATTATTTATTAGGGAAATGAGTTTGTCCTGATTACAGTAAACATAAGAAAAGGTCAGAAACCTTTGTGTGTCAGTATTTTTTCTATCAAATTATCACTAGGGAAATGACATATATATCGATAATAGGGTTCACGAAAAATAGAAGATTTATGGTCATTTTTTAGTCTGCCCTTCATATATTTTTCTTTTATTCCTTCGCCCGTTAGATACATCTCAAAATAATCTAGTTTTGGATAAAAAATTTAATATCGTTACGTGACCTAAAGCTTTAACCATTAAACCTTTTACTAAAGTCTTTCTGAATTTTTCTGTTTCACGCGAGAAACAATCGAATAATCAGAAGACAGAGTAACATTGAAAAGATAAATTATGATTGTTAATAGAAAATTTCAATGTCAAATACAAGAAATAGAAGAAGAAAGGTAAGTTAAAGGTTAGTAAGCAAGTAAGTAAGAAAGTAAGTAAGAATGACTTGTAATTCGAAAGGGTCGATTTTATCTTTGAACGATATTTCCTGGAAATGTGTTTATTTTGAAATTAAATTTCCTCGAGAAATTATTATATAGGGTCGTGAACAGTCGATAAATCTTTTTACAAAGAAAACTATGTTTTCGAGAAATACAATTTAGATTCGGAATTACTTATGGGCCTCCTCACCATTGTATTTCCATAAAAGCTCTTGCAATAAATAATCTGAGATATTAAGAGTAGCAGGGCCTTTTTCGGAATCATATTTCATAACGTACCAAGCTCTGTTTAAAAACGTTGTAATAAGGTCGTATTTAGGAAAACAGGCATGCCAACATTTTGAAAATAAATTTAAACCGGTTTAGCTTCAAGTGTTATACTTGCGTATCTAGTTTAATTAAAAAAGATTAAACTTTGTATATAAATAAACTCAATTATATTTGAATTTTGCCCTTATGACTAATTCCGTTTTGTGACCCACGAAATTCCATTTTAGTATGAAGCTTCAAGGTATGAAAATAATTTAATTGTTATGCAAATTGAAGTGAGATTAATTATTTAACAAAAAAGATAAGTTTTTGAAAGGAATGCAAGATTCACGTCACGACCGGAGGCCCGGGGGTAACTTTTAAATTCAATCACTACGAGGTGTAAATTACATTTGAAACTTTAGGTTAACTTTAAAATACTTGCTTTAGAGTAAAACATGTCGAGAAATGAAGGGGATATATTTTATAAAGCGAATTTTCAAGCGACCTAAAGAGAAAATAGTTTTAAAGTCAAGTGCACGTGTACACTCCCAGGAATATCAGGAAAATATTGACTTAACTTCTTCAGAGACTTTGTCTCAAATTCGCGGTTTCTTCTTCGAATACATACTTAAAATAACTCATTAATTATTAGTGAGAATATTAAATTCCAAAGGTGAATTCTGGATTTAGATCGGCACGTGTTAAACTGTGATTTTAATTAGATACCTACTACTAGTTAGAATTAATTGGACCATAGAATGGGAATTCAACCTTTTCGAGTTTTCACTAGTCAGGTTAAATGGCTCTAATTGCTTTTAGGTTTCGGATCTCTAAAGCTAAATAAGACGCACCTGCTCTTTGTAGCTAATTGTTGTCGCAGTGAGATTGAGTGTACTTTTTGTTTTCTTTGAAATTGCCGCTCGGAATGTTAAATCACCTAATTAACCCAGTATCAGTTTCAAATATCAACGTTCAATTTGCAATTCTAGTACACTATTACTCTTGCAAACTTTAATTTCTATTTCCATTCGAAACGGTTGCAACGTCGTTCAATATACAAGATATCCCAGTTGCAAATATTTGAATAAAACTATTGCTAGGAAATATCATTTGAAACAAAAGAGTAGGTGCAAGAACGGTCAATAAGAAAGATACAGGGTGTGAAAACTGGCAAGTATAACTTATAAAATAATAAATAAAAAATTATTCAAGAATTAACATTAAAGTTTTCGCCTCTGCGAATAATCAACTGTCTTACATTCGCAAGATGAACTGGTGTAATTATCCGGGCAACATTTTCAATCCACCGGATTAATGGGTCTCGTGTATTCACCGGGGTAGCGTAAACTTCAGATTTTATGCAACTTTAAATGAAAAAATGTAGAGGCGTTATCTCGAGTGAACAGGGAGGCCATACTGCAGTTCCATTTTCTTCAATTCATTTATTATTAAAGTTTGTGTCCAGCCAATTCCTCATGTCTCTAAAATAATGCGTTCGGCACTCGTTTAATTGGAAATAAAGGTCTGTTCTTGAATTTAAAGAAATATCTTTAATAAATTTATTATAATTGTTGTAAAAAAAATCCAGGAATAACGCTCTGGTAATTCTATCTGTCGGAAAATATCGCTCCAAAACAAAATCTTGCACAACACCCATCCATGCATTTACGGTAAATTCCCGTTGAAAATTACGTGGAGGTAGAGTATGAAAATTTTCTACAGACCACCTATGCAAATTATGGTAATTTACCACTCCTTCTCGGGTAAAACATGACTCGTCTGTCCATAATATTTTTAAACAGAAGCCTGAATCATTTTCTGTTTATCAGGAAGCCTTGTACAAAACATCAAACGATGAACTGGAACTCCGGGGTGCAAAGTTTCTACCGGGTGTAAATGAAACTTTTTATAAAGATCTATTTTTAACTACATTTCTAGATAATTATTTTTCTCTGTTTACCATGAATTTTATATCTTTTATCATCTTTATCACCCAAGCCAAACATGGTTTATAAAAACTTTGCGATCTGGACACCCATAATTTGGAAATCGTCTTATCCATACTCTAATTACCTCTGTGCTATTACAATATTCATTCAATAAAAAATACTCTACATTAGGAAAATAATATATTTTTGCTGAATTGTACTAAAAATGTCCTTTGTCAAATTGGTTCAATTAAATAGACAAGCGATGTTTTCTTTGACCAACTACTTCTTATTCCAAGGAACAAAATGGACTAACTACTAAATTCAATTTTGACACTCTATATTTTGATGATTAAACTGATTAACGTTCGAGCGTATGTTTATATGAACTTTTTTCCTTAAATGACATTTTTATTATCAGTTTTATTTATGACATTTACAAATGGGACACCCTGTAGATTCATCCACATACACGACCAGAATTTTTTTGCGGTTATCGCACTTTTACGACGGAGATTGAAGAAAATGTCGTTACATCTAGTTTAATTACACGCCTGAGGCAGGTAATAAAAATAATTGGATTATAGTTCTTCTTCGATTTATGTAAGAAAATCGATATTTTATATAGCAACGTGGGGATCTGAGAGTTTTATTATATTAAAAAATTCCCTTCCGAACTCGTTTTATGTTTTATTGAATTTTAATCTGAAAGTTCCGGGTTGCTTGACAGTTACTCAGAACATCTGGCTGCACCTGTAGCTAATGTTCCTGCTTCTTGACCTTTGGATATTTGAATATAACTTTTAGGAAGGGATATTAAGATTTCCGTGAAACTAGAGGGTATTTGTAACGAGATGAGATTACATTTTGGAAATCTAGAACTCCATCAGTCGGAAATTTATTAGTCGGACTGGTGTCCTAACTTTTACATCAAGAAGTTTAATATCTTAAATGGGAACGCAATTAAAATACTGATTAAGGATCTGTCTACAGTTTCAAGGAAAATTATTATTACGCAAGCAATTTCAAATGTGTTTGGACTGTATGATATGAATATCCAATATTTTCCAGAAGAAGGGATAAATGAACGTGATTGAAGGATAATCCAGCAATTAAAATTAATAAAACTATTTATTTTATCTGAACTCGAGAAAAAAAATAAGATAAAATTCGATACACGTCTAAACGTTATTGCTATATTCCTATTTTTAACCGCTCTGGAACAGTTTCGTTTCCTGATGATATTTTTTTTCCAGATTGTACACGCTCTTCTATAAGCTGAGTGATAAAAGAGCAATACCTGAAACCCTATAAAGTTTCCTGATTGAGTCTTTCCAATTTTCACTGGCTTTCACTATTTATTTTACCTAATATAGGACTCCAACGGTCCAGTGCATTTGCTTAAATACGACATTATTTAGTCAAATAACCCTTGAAGTGAGTTGTTAAATGTATTAGAGTTATTCTTTACTCTATATAGAAGAAGAACATACAGCTTCGATCAAAAGTATTGAGCACTATTAAATAATTGCATTATCACAGTAAATCTCTGTAAAAATTTTATTAGTTATTTCGCGCAACCGATGTAAAATACATGCGGATCGGTAAAGAATATCAATTAGAGTGCATATTAACAACACTAAAACACGGGGAAAGCTAAATATCAATTTCGGTTGTGGTGTGGGTCAAATATTTGCTTGCGAAGGTCGTATGGATTCCATCAAGTAAAGGACATACAAATAAAAGCTCGGGGAACTCTACTTTGAGATAAAAGCTTGATCTTTTAAGATAGAGGGATTTTTTGAATTCTATATGGAACAACATTTTATTGATATTTTATTTTACAGTCCTCCTCTGTCCTCCTATACTCCGTAAACAGGTATCAAGGCGGGAGATCTAATTTTTAAGTACTTTTTCCAATAAATAAGGCTGTCTCAAGAATGACATATTTAATTTTCTTTTGAAGGATCAGTAATTTAGGGCTTATCGAGATAGGTTGAATTTTCCAATAAATAAATTTTAAACCTGTTAAATATTTATATTTTCATTTTTTTATATGATATCCTTTAATATTCATGGAATATTTCATAAATTAAAAACTAATATCAATTCTCTTTTATGTTTGGCAACGTTATTTTATGTAAAGCTGAAATCAATTAATGCTTTTTATAGAAAAAAAAAAGAAACATTCATTTGTTGGGAACAAATTCTGGACATTTGAAACTTAATTTGAAAAATTCGCAACAAATATTACATGCAGCTTTTGAAATTTATATTGAAAATGCCGACTGCCAGAGTATAAAAGTCTTTCGAATTGTAACGATCCTGAAATGGAATCCCCCTCGCAATAAATACTTGAAAAAAAAATGAGGCGAACAACAAAGCCTCATGGAACTGTTGAAATAATTAGGGGGGAGGGAGGGGAAGGAAAATGCCCTATTTTTTCCTAGATTTGAGGATTGAGCAATTAGGCAACACGTTTGAAAAATCACGAGAATTAGTTTCTTTTCGTGCATGTCGAGCCACTTAAACCGAAGAGCGATTACCAGCTTAATTTGAACTTTTTTTTTCATTTTTAACTAGAAAAATGTTCATGCTCAAAAACTTAATTATTTCCTAGTATCAAATAACTCTAGCGAACAATAGAAATAAAACGGTCAGCGGTTCAGAAGTTACATTTCCAGAAAAATATATCACTTTCTACTTGAAGTTGATATCACATTACCAAATAGATTTTTCTTTCCAGAAAACATTAAATTAATTTTTAGATGTGTTTATCAAATATCAACGTTCTGGAGACGTGTCTAATTTCGCATAAATTGGACATTTTTTCTGGAAATCGTAATTATGATTAATGTTAGATCCAGATAAGAAATATTTGGCTGTCGCATTCAAAAAGTATCCCACTGAATTCTATACAGCGCGTTGACAAATGGATTATTTCAGTCAAAGGCATATATCACTGTCTTCAAACTGGCCCAGTTAAATTACAGTGTATTTCAGGTAAGGTTATATTAAATCATTTGTTAATGATTCACTAAGCGTTCCTAACAAGAAGGACAATTTGCGGTCGAAAATGACATGTTGCTGACCACTTAGATACGACTGGAACTTATTTTTCATATCCCGCATTTATGACTGACGCAAATACAGGGTGATTCACGGTCGATGGCACCTTAGGCATTTACGGAAAACGATTCATAGAATCTTCCAGAAAATTTACTAACCTTCGTAAGTGGATCTACTCCATCCATCTAAATTATTTTGATTGATGCAGCGTTGGCACTGCTACTGGAAAGTAGTAAGAACTTTATTATTTTAAAAAAGAAACCATGTATTTTCCTTCATTTTTCAAATACTCTAGTTTAATTAGATTTTCGCATGTTTCTTATTAATAAATTGATGTTCCGATACCTATTAATGACGATTTTCCAGATAATCAGTCATATTTTATTTCTTATCCATAAACAATTGAATTCTTAGTCACAGTTTAATGAAGTTTAATGTACTTAGTTTCAATACGGCATACAGAGTACAAATTGATGTTCTTGACTGAATTATAATTGACCTGTTGTGTATTTGTTTTTAAATAAAGCATCCTGTCTTTTGTTATAAGCTCATAACTCATTTACTTTTTCATTTGTTTCGCTTATAAAAACGACGCTTTTATGTTAAAATCTTAATTTTCAAAAAAGTGGCAATGATATGCCATGACGTTTGATCGCTATTGTTAACTACAGTTTAACCGTATGCATTCATTTCGCATAAATCAGGATATTATCTGTAAAATTTCCTACATGTCTGGACTACAATGTAATATGTAATGTATATGTAAAATAAATAAATTCATAATAACTTCATTTGAATAATTAGTTTCATTTTTTTATCAACGAAATTTTAGAAACAATTCCCATTAATAAGGAACTGTCAAAGTTGAAAAACAACTGCATGGAACATCAATGATGAAATATGATGGCCTATCATGGCCACCTTCTAAAAGAACAAGATTTTACCATAAAACTGCCTTTATTTCCGAAACTTTAAAATTTAGATGTAAAAATTTATCGTGCTTTAAGATTTTCCAAAAAAATACAGGACATTAAACAATGCGCAACTGAACAATTGACGGGTCCAATGCAATAACCTAGCAAGTCCACTGTATTAAAATGTTTGGGAAGTCAAAAAAACTATCACAATGAAAAAAATAAGGGATAGTATTTCTTTTAATATATTTGTATGTAGGTTTTCTCAGGTAAATAGTATTTAGACTTTTGAGTTTTATGGACAAATAATGCTAGAATTATAACACAAAAAGTTCTGAACATATCAGGTTTTTGAAAAGGCAGGTAACTACCATTACGGCATTTTATTAAGTTTCGATCGGTATTCAAGTCTCGTTCATACACAGGGCAAATAGTTATTTTATACTGATTAAGAGCATGTCATTATCTCATTTTTCCATAAAAGTGGACTTGCCAAGTTATTACATTGGATCCCTCAATTATTAATAAATCAATTTTAACATGAATTTGTATCGATCCTGTATGATACAGCTTCGATTTCTCTATTAGAACCCAGAACATTAGTGTTTGTTCACAATGGACATAAGCATATAATGTACATAAGAAATATATAAAACATAAAGAAGAAACGTAGGTTTACAATATTTATAATGTTAGCTGAAGGGCTAGACCGTCTTCAATAGGCATTGTTAATTTATATTTAATTCATGTACAATGATTGACGTTGATCACGTTTATAGTTTGACAGATTTAAATTATTATGTCTTATGTATATTTTATGCTTATGTCCATTATGAATAAGCACTTAGACTTTTTCATGGATTCGAAGTATGAAACTGCATGGTTTTAATTAAAAAAAGGTTTCGCAGCAAAAAAAATAAGAAATGACTGATTATCTCGAAAATTATCATTGATAAGTATGAAAATATATTTAAAAAAAACCTACGAAAATTCAGGACTAATTCAAAAATGGCAACACATAGCTTCTCTTTAAGACAAAAACAAGGTTCCTACAATTTTTTAATAGGAGCGGCAACGCTGCAACAGTGCAAATAATTTATATGGATGAAGCAAACTCGCTTGCAAAAGTTACTAAATTTTCAGGAAGATCCTACGAATCGTTTTCTGTAAACGTCTAAGGTGCCATTGACTGTGAATCTTCCTGCATCGTTCATAATCAAATTTAGTTTCAAAATGGGTGAGAGTTTATTTAGATTTTGAAACTCGAAAATACACGATAAACGTAAACTGTCACGTATTTGGAGCAATCAATTCAAACAAGCGGTTTGCGGAAAACGCCAATAGGTTTTCCAATTGGAAAACTGTTCATTTCGGACAAAAAATCCCTTATTTTTCAGGCACATGTCAATCTGGACAAATTAAACAACAACATTCAGCCATTTGCGTCGTAGTAGTTTTTGTCTTTTTCATCACTATTTGTGGAATGGCCAGTTTCCAGTCAATCACAATGGTGTTTACTTTGTTAATAAGACCAATTGTTTATTCATTTCTTACAAAACATTTAATGATAAATGAATTTATTCTCTAGAAAACTGGAGATAATCATTATTTCGAATATTAATTAACATGCAATGTTTCAGACAAAACAGTTATTTTATTATTAAATGATTCTTATTTCTTTCAAAAGTAGTTNAAAAAAGGTTTCGCAGCAAAAAATAAGAAATGACTGATTATCTCGAAAATTATCATTGATAAGTATGAAAATATATTTAAAAAAACCTACGAAAATTCAGGACTAATTCAAAAATGGCAACACATAGCTTCTCTTTAAGACAAAAACAAGGTTCCTACAATTTTTTAATAGGAGCGGCAACGCTGCAACAGTGCAAATAATTTATATGGATGAAGCAAACTCGCTTGCAAAAGTTACTAAATTTTCAGGAAGATCCTACGAATCGTTTTCTGTAAACGTCTAAGGTGCCATTGACTGTGAATCTTCCTGCATCGTTCATAATCAAATTTAGTTTCAAAATGGGTGAGAGTTTATTTAGATTTTGAAACTCGAAAATACACGATAAACGTAAACTGTCACGTATTTGGAGCAATCAATTCAAACAAGCGGTTTGCGGAAAACGCCAATAGGTTTTCCAATTGGAAAACTGTTCATTTCGGACAAAAAATCCCTTATTTTTCAGGCACATGTCAATCTGGACAAATTAAACAACAACATTCAGCCATTTGCGTCGTAGTAGTTTTTGTCTTTTTCATCACTATTTGTGGAATGGCCAGTTTCCAGTCAATCACAATGGTGTTTACTTTGTTAATAAGACCAATTGTTTATTCATTTCTTACAAAACATTTAATGATAAATGAATTTATTCTCTAGAAAACTGGAGATAATCATTATTTCGAATATTAATTAACATGCAATGTTTCAGACAAAACAGTTATTTTATTATTAAATGATTCTTATTTCTTTCAAAAGTAGTTCCAGGTGTTTCCTAGGACGGTGGTTCTAAAGGTCATCAAAAGTATTATGAGAATAACAGTTCCTGTTGTACTGTACAATGATATTTTTTACATGAAACAAGTTTCAATCTTAATGAAAGAATAAAATTAATCGCCTGGTTATTTTCGGAAAAGCATAGTTACAAAAACAGGGTAGTAATCCCACCAGACAAGTGAATTCAACCTTTTATATTACAAAAGCATGCTGGAATAGGAGAAACAGAATTTTAAGGGATTTATATAGGAGATCCGATTTTTCAACAATACAATGCATAAAGTAATGAAACATTGATTTCAAAATGAAAATATTGAACTTCTACAGTGGTCATCATTGTTTCCAGATTTAAATATTGCACATATGTATATGTATAGGGCTTTCCAGGAGTAAGCAATAAATTCAATTAAAACTTAAGGTTAGTTTAGTCAGAAAAACGCTCGGAATCGTGAATTTTATTTTTAAATCGGACATTTTTTATATATTGTTCAAGTATACAGGGTGAATCAATGATACCATCAATGTTTTTTTTAAACGGCTATTTTTCCACTTTTAATTTTTCAAGCTAAGTAGTTGTTCCATACAATAAGATAAATATTTATATTAGAAAACAAAGAAATGTTCCGGAAAACCGACTTTCAATCTTAAAAAACGAAAAAGTTGCACGGAAGGTGTTTAAATTATGCATCAGTAACTGGTTAAAATATCAATAAAGTGGTTTTCAAAAATTATGTGCATTTTTTTGTGGTTCAGGTCAGTCTTAGTGTTTAATATTTACTACGAATAGTCTTAATTTCACCTTAAATTTCCTGAATTGACAAGATAAATTGAAACAGACAGAAATGAAATTCTTTGCACGATTGTTTTTAGAGATGAGGTACTAATCTTATCCAGGTAGTTGTTTCTCTCAATACGACTTCTTCAAATCTACAGTCCATTAGCGAAAGTACAATTTCTGAAATTGAGTAACAATTTCAGGAATTTGGGAATGAATGGGATGTCTAAGTCTCACTGACAATCATCTAAGTCCAGCCGACAATCATCATCCGAGAATGAGCAGTGTAACATGATATTCACAATACAAGAAAATCCACATTCTGCTCTTAAGAAAATTGCATCCCAATTTAATAAAAGTCCTTCCACTGTCTATGGATTATTTAAAAAAGAATAATTTCATCCGTTTCAAAATATAACTAAGTAGTGCATGGACTCTGGGAAAATAATTATGATGGAAAATGAGTTTTATGAACACACGCAACGATATTAATTTTCTGAAGCGTGTATTTTATTTTTTTTTTTGATGAAGCCACTTTTACTTTAAACGGATCTGTCAAAAGACAAAACCATCGTTATAGGACTACGTTATTGCGAGAATCCCCACTGGACAATACAGTTTCATATCCATCATCCTCAAAGGGTTCAGGTCTGGTGTGCTATAGTGGGCGATAAAGTTCTTGATTTTCTCTTTTTTCACAATAACTTAACTGGTAAAAGATAATTATATTTTCTTCAATTAGAGTTACTTCCAGCACTTATTCCTTTGTATCTAGCTCTTAAGGAGCTCAATATTATAAATAATACCTTATACTTTCAACACGAGGGAGCACCTCACCGTCATAAAACATCTGCGTGTATATACTTAAATTAAATTTTTCCAAATCGCTGGAAGGGATATACTTTTGGACTCCCCTTGAGTATTTTTTAGGGCATATTTAGAAAGTAAAATGTACTTAACTCCGGTTTTAAATTCGGATGATTTAAAAAGATCAATTCAGCAAGAATTTCGACGTATGTTTCCAAAGGTTATGAACATGTTTAAAGGGAATTTATTTACCAACTTGATCAGTGTCACACAGTTAATAATGTACATACACTTTGAACATCATATTTCGAATTTTCTTTGCAGTTTTTCAATTTTGAAATACTGTATTTTTTAAGTTCGAAGTTTGTTTTTTCGGTTTTTTTATGTAAACCAATATATTGATTTTATTGTATGTAAAACATGCTCAGCTATAAGAATTTTTAACTAAAAGTGGCCGTTAACCTTTAAAAAATATATTAATAATGTCATATCTCCTACTTGACTCACTCTATATACTTAAATAATAGATAAAAAATGTACAGCTTACAAATAAAATTGACGAGTGCAAGCGTTTTTTTAACTAAATTAATCTAAAAAATTTTCTTTCGGAAGCAGTACATATGTATATGAACCGGTCAGTTTAAAAACCGTACATGTTCAGAAATGGCATTTTAAAATAATTAAAAAACCTGGTATCTTTTAAACACTTCACTGCATAGCAGAGGCATACACGGAAAAGTTTGAGGTATAGTGATTTGCCGGTCATTTTCAGCATTTCTTTTTTTTTAAATTAGTGTATTAACTACAGTTAAAAAAAGTTAACGGGTTTGTACAGTTTTTGAATGGAATTCTCAAAAAAAACACAAAATATGTAGATACGCAATATTTCTCTTTAAATGTAACAAAGTAACAAGTAACAAATAATAAGTAACAAGTTTAAACATCATTTTCGGTGTTTATTGTATACTAAAATATTATATAATAATAAAATTCTAACTGTTCACCAGTGACATACAAAAAAAACTTTTAATATCATTGATTTTTTTATCATTAATAGGTATGGGTTCCTTGTAAGCTGTGGAATTGGGTAAAGGAGAGCTTTTCTTATTTTGCTTCAATAAATTAAGTGTTGGAAATAAAACCATAAACGAACATTTTTTTTTCATTGTTCTAAGTCATCTGGATCAATAGCTATTGCCAAAAAACGGAAAATTGATGAAATGGAGGTAGTTTTCATCCATTAAACTTTGATGAGAGCCGCTAAAAAAATTCGTGTCCATTATTTTTCATACTAGGTATTATAAGTGGGCAAAGTTTCATTAAAATCGGAAGGGGGGGAGGAGGCAGAGGGGGACACCTCGAAAGGATCCCTTGTAAGATGAAAAACCAAGCAAATCATGGACATGTACAGTTTTTATTCTCGCATCTAAAAAATACCACGCTACACAGGATTAATGGTTGTGTAATTCGTACAGTTTTTATTATTACTAAATAGTGGAACAAATTTTACACAAAACGGTTATTTTAACTTAAAAAGTCATATTTTGGACATGTACGTTTTTGAACTGACTGGTTCATATGTTACCGTTAAAGCGTTCTATTCTATTATTTTATAGAATACCTAGTTATTTTACAAAATAACCATTACTAACCAGTTATTTCATCAAATAATTAGAAATAACTAGAGTCTATAAAATAACAGAATTATACGCTTTAACAGTAACATATATACAAAGTGAGACAAGCTATAGACGTAGCAGCACTTCAACAATCTATTTAAGCCTTTATTTTAAGAGGAAAATGTTATATTATAAATATACTGTGTGCTGAAGACAGTTTAGGTTTTCAGACCCGTAGTGGCTAACTTGATATTTTATTTTCATTTATTTAAATAATTCGCGCAAATATTAAGATAATAACGCAATTAAATTTAATTTTCTGGAATTTCTCGCAGTACGCTATCCAAACCTGACCAAGTATTCATCAAATTTACATAGAGCGCCACATGCAAGATATTATTAAATGTTTAAATGATGATAACTTTTTTATGCTTATCTGCATCAACTTTATTTAAAAAGAAATTTGATTTCCCGTTCAAATTTATCTAAAAAAATGTACTCTCGTTAAAAGTACATAACTATTTTCGAAATATCTGTAAGTTTGTTTCTGACAATACAACTTGTTCACATAGGGAAGTTGTTATTTAATGGTAACAAATTTTTTTATTCAGTTGCTTTTATGTTATTAACAACAACGTACAAAAAAGTGAAGATATTTTCTGAGAGAAAATTAGGATTTAAAAAGTTTAAGATTTGGTTCACAATTCGATTGTTACAGCTTTATTAATGTTTTCTATTTAACAGATCTTCCTCCACAATAAATCACTAACTGCCAACGATTAACTTTTACTGTTTTGTCTTTTTTTTTCATTTTACAACTAAATTTATGAACGTTTTAGTTTTTAAAGTTAAATTGTTTCATTTCGTATTAATAATTTATTTGTTTTGTTCATATAAGTTTGCATTTTTGTTTTATATTAATTCACAATTAAAATTTTTTAATTTTAGTTTTTATGATTAGGTATACACACAACCATTTGGGGCCTACTAATAAAAAACCCTTAGGGGAGTTCTTTGTAAATTAGTGATCGCAAGGGTTTTGGTTCATAAACAATAATAAAAACGTTGATATAAATATACCGTTGGAAAGCTGAAAAATCTATTGAATTATTTGAAAAAAAAATGGCTTAGCCTATTTTTGATCATATACAAAATTGATTCCAAAAAATTTTTTAATGTAGGTTAGCTGCCCACAAAAAAAATCAATAAAAATTTAAAAAAGGTAAATAGAAACAACTGAATTAGAAAATTTACAAACTTTTATTAAATTTTACATATTAACGATGATGTCTAATATAATTAAAACCAATGAAACGGTAAAAAATGTAATTGAATAAATATTTTATGTCATCATTGGAATTGCAATTTGGGCAAATATAAATTGTTAATAACTAAGCGTTCGTCAACACGCTTCATAATCGTTTCCATGACGATGTAAAATAAAGAAAAAGAATAATAACAAATGATTTCTAAAGCAAAAGGAGCAAAAAATAGGTGCCCAATTTAAAAGGAAAAAAAATGACCAACTTATATTTTTGACGCCTTATTGAAAAAAAATTCAATTCATTTGCTTGAAATCCAATTTCGATTAAGAAAATATAATAAAAATGTAATCCAGCAAAATCCTATATTTATCTTAAGTTTTTAATGGAAATTGGTCATTTTATGAACATAATAAAAAATATGAATTTTCATTTTTCAATTTTTCTTATACTATTTTTTTTTAACTTTATTCAGCAAATACTACGTAATTGCGTCTATTCACTTAAAAAATGCATTTAAATTAATTTACTTTGCTGGGGGGCCGATGATAGCCGCATTTTGATCCTGCTACTACTAGAAAAGTGAAATGTTATAGGGTGGCCAACTTACAAAGAACTCTCCTACTAAAAACACTTATTGCCTTCGTAAAAAAAATAACAACTATAGAACAATCAAATTGTGAATCAAATTTTAAACGTTTTACATCCTAATTTCTTTTCAGAAAACTTTTTGATTTTTAATATGTAATTTTTAAGAACATGCAAAAACAGCCTAAAAAATGTTACTATTAAATTGCAACTTCCCGAGGTAAACAGGTTGTATTGCCACAGAGAAAATTACAAATATCTCGAAAACTGTTGGTTTTAACCACTTCTAAAGGGAGGATCTATTATAATAGACATCTAACTAATAGAAGACTAGTTAAAAGATAGATTAGAAATCCTTAACATGTTAAACGCCGTGAAAAGCAGGTGTGCACCACAAACACAGTTGATTCTGAAGCCTCGAGAAGTAATATTACATCACATGCATTCTAGTCTTTCGCGTGCTATAGTGCTGCTGGGCTTCTCACTACCCATATATTTACATGGGATCTGTTTTCTTAGTGGTCTGGTAAACCCTAATATATATTTATCCTGAAATTTTTCAAAAAAATATAGATTTTGAGGTCTCAAGATGTATAAATGCTTCCCAATTTTAAGGAGTCCTAAAAAATAAAAAAAAAAAGAAGAAATTTAATTNGAGAAAATTACAAATATCTCGAAAACTGTTGGTTTTAACCACTTCTAAAGGGAGGATCTATTATAATAGACATCTAACTAATAGAAGACTAGTTAAAAGATAGATTAGAAATCCTTAACATGTTAAACGCCGTGAAAAGCAGGTGTGCACCACAAACACAGTTGATTCTGAAGCCTCGAGAAGTAATATTACATCACATGCATTCTAGTCTTTCGCGTGCTATAGTGCTGCTGGGCTTCTCACTACCCATATATTTACATGGGATCTGTTTTCTTAGTGGTCTGGTAAACCCTAATATATATTTATCCTGAAATTTTTCAAAAAAAATATAGATTTTGAGGTCTCAAGATGTATAAATGCTTCCCAATTTTAAGGAGTCCTAAAAAATAAAAAAAAAAAAAGAGAAATTTAATTCAAAATTAAACGAAAATTATTTTCAATGTATTAATAAACTTTTTCCACCTGTTTGAAAATTTTCCCCTCTAGAACCTTTTTTTTATCTCTCATTGTGGCGCTTGACGTATTAAACTTTTCTACAAGAGATAGAGGTTTATTGTAAAATTCCAAAGAACCATTTTTGTAAATACTATTTTAAGAATAAAAAGGTTATTTAAAGAATTAACATTAAAAATATAATAGTTATTTATATCTTCAAATAATCTTTTTATGACTAAAATAGCGTTTACCGAAATATTCTTTTGGATGTTCGTTATCTGAGATCTTCTTTCTATCGTTAGCCATGCATTATTACTAAAAAAGGTAATTTGATTCAAAAATACAACTAAAATAACTCTTTATGATTAGCACAGTTAATATTGAGTAAAAATTTAAATTTAAAATCTGTATTAAAAAATGCGAACATTCTAAAAATCCAATCAAAAGTACGTTTAATTTAAAAAAAAACAGCAAGATTGTCTCATATTTATATTTATCTATAATTATAGATAAATATGAAAATTTGTTGAAAACTTGAACCAGTTTGGATAGGATACTATGAGAAATCCTAGATTATCAAATTTCATTGCATTATATTTGGGTGAATTATTTAAAACAACATCAAAGTAAAATGTCAAGTTAGTCACCCTGTATCCTAAAAAGTTAAGCCTTTTTCAACTTATGTTTATATTACATTTTCATCTTAAAATAAGGTCTTCTATCGATTGATGAAATCCTGCTGCTCCTATAAACTGGCTCACCTTTAACTTATTAAACAAGAAAGATGATGAAACTGAACACCTGACTGCCTCCAGATATTTAGATTTCTTATAGTTTGAGTTGATATTAGCGTTGGGTGTTTTTTTCAAATGATAAACACGCCAAATTTCAAGATCAGCATATGTAAGTAAGTGGTTTCAGTAAAATAGGCCGCCTCCTTACATCGTTGTAGAGAGACGAAATATTTTCTGGAAGATGGATAGCATAGATCACTTGAGTGGCTATCGCATTTTCCGGATTTAATTCCCACAGATTTTTTTCTACAGGTTGATCAATGGATTATTTTAATACCTCTAACAATATAGTTGATTTGCGGTATAGAATTCGGAATAAAATAGAACAAACAAATCCGCGGTAATGGGAAAAAAAATTAAATTCTGATGTGTCCAATGCCAGAAAAACAACATGACAAACATTTTTACATATTTCCAGGCAATTTTCATAAATTTTTTAAATAAACTATGAATTTTGTTCAAAAAAACATTTATTTATTTTAATAGAAATGTGTCTTTGATTTTTTTTTCGTTGAAAGTAGATTTTCTACGTTCTAGGTAATATATTTAAATGAAATAGATAGATGAATAGGGCAATGAAATTTATGGGGTTTCCGGGCAAAGTTAGATGTTGGAAATTTACGATGTGAAAGAATGATGGGCGGTATGATTTATCATCGTTGAGATTTGATGGTGGCTTTAATTTTTTCAACGAAATCTACACACTAACAAGTTTATTATTTTCTTTTCTGAGAGGACTAAATTGTGCCTTCGAATGAAACATGGCTCATCCCTCTTGTTTTTTGGTTTGGGCGGTACAAGTAGTTCAAGATTCAATCTGCCGTGAAATTACTGGAGAATACTTTCCGAGCAAAACTTAATCGTTATGGAAAATATCCGCTCTTTAAACTAAATTGTATCGCTGTAATAAAACAACGAAACCCCGGATAAAATAAATTACTGGCAAGCTTTTAACTAACAAACTGGTTTGGGTGAGATAATAAATTTCCATTTTGGGGGTGCAAATTGAGTAAAACCGAAAATTCTTTAGTTTTTTTGTCGCCCTCAATTAAAAAAAAAACAGTTTTTTTTAAGTCGAATTAAGGAAAAATCCCCGATTTTATTGGAACAAACATTATCGATTAGTGTTGATCTCGAACGAGTCCAAGAGAAGAATTTCCCCAAATAGCCATTTAAAAGCTCAGCATTTCATGAAATTGTCTTAAAAGTTTAACAGGCAAACTAACGGATTATTTTCAGCGCGAACCCTTTCGTATGAATCCAAAATGTATTTTTAATCTTCTTTATGGAAACTTTTTCAAGGGTTTTTCGTTTTCTTAATGTCTAATATGGTCTATTTTGTAAATGCATTTTACATTTATCCGAATGAAAACAACCATATTTCCCTTTATTTATATTTGACGTCGACAGAAGCGTCGTTAAATCATATGTGAATATAAACATGAAGATAATGGTTTTTTTTCTTCAATGCAAGCAACTTCTATGCTCTGAAAATTAAATAAAATATTGATCTCACGCGTTCAAAAAAACTTCTTGTTATTCCGTAAAAATTGAGAGTCTATACAGAGTGTCTCCTGGTAATAATATGGTATACTCCAACATGCGTAATGACAGAAAAAAGGTCATGATTCATAATTAGAAGCCGACAGAGTGTCAAATATTGAATTATTTTTCAATTTTTTTTTTATGAAATGAACTGATTTTACTGAATACTGGGTATACAGGGTTCTTTTTACGTACACAAACCAAAACTAATTGTAGGTTGTTACTGTGTTCAATCGTTTATTCAGAGCATTGTAATTATTTTGCACTACGTTCTACCTATATTTTAGTTCACAAAATAGTTTAGTCCCCTCTAAATTTTTTATGTAAAGCAAAGGTTGAAGTAAGAGTGAGAGTCGAATTGAAGTCTAGATTGGCTTATTGCTCCTTTTCGTAGGTAAGTGTTTGATCTAAACACAGGCTGTTAGAGTATTGTTAGCCGGATCCTCTGTATATTTTTTTTAATCCCAAGATCGCTTTTCAAACGATTCAATTTCTCTTCTAATTAATTCGGAAGCAAATTAATAATTTCCTCTTGAATTTAGGCTTGAATTTAATCCTATCATTTCTTAATAACGGCACGTATTGTTGACTTGTTCTGTTTGTCAAACGCTGTAAGCTATCTTTCATGCATCTATAAGTTTATTTTTTCGTCCGTTTCGAACTGTCAGATTTAGAATATTAACTTGAGGCTTTTAGGCCGCGCCCAAAACCGGAAAGAAGAATTTTCCCACAAACAACAGTTCTGACATATTTCGTACTAATAAGAAGTAATTATGTAAATTGGCCACTTAGCAAATCTGTGTTTAACTTGGCCATGGTTATTTGCCCATTTCAACCGTGCATCGTATTTTGATGTGATCCTGAACATCTCTATTTCTCGCTCTGTGTGTTAAAAAAAACATGTTTATCTGACATTTAGACATTCATTTGCAATTCTGTGTTCTGTCCACTCTCAAAGGAATATGTAAAATTTAATCAACTGCATCGAAAATCGGAATTCTATGCGACATTTGCTGATTAATTACGATTTATGATTACCAATGAACGTGTTTTATCTCAGTGATTTTATCTTTGATCAAATTTGACACTAAAACCATTTTAGGGAAATGGGATTAAGTTTTACCATAATTATTAACGTTTTGAAATTATGGTTGGTTGAATTGGCTTGATTGTGCCAAAAAAATTGGTAGATACATGCTTGATTTAAAAAAAAAACCTATCAATAATACCTCTCTGGAAATTTTCCAGGAGAAATACTCAATATTAAATCATGTTTTATTCAAATTATTCCACCTGATAAATCTACGGTGAGTAGTTTAAATTCTCGTCGAAAGCATATTTCTATCAGTACATATCACTCATTTTCAATAAACCATTCCAGAAACTTGGGAATTCATGCAGAATTGACTTTTAACGTAGATTAACTTTTTTTTCCAATTTAAATGGAAATGTTTCATAGAATTGACCAATATTACTTGTACAGGATGTTCTATTTACATAACTTTTACATCTCGGTTAGTAATGTTTATTATTGTTTTTGTTACTGTTGTATTTGATTATTCACCAAACAGTGCCATATCGTTTTTTAGTATCTGGAAATCTGGAATAAAATCACATAAAAACAAATGCGGAATATTTTGCTTCAGCATAATTATCATCAATTCCCAAAAACAATTTTGTTTTCTTTCTGGAAAAATGAGTAATGGAATCAGTTTGTTCTATGAAAAATCCAGACCGATTTGTGATAATAAAATTCTTTAATTCGCATTAAATTAGAAAAAAATAATCGACACGCTTATGCAGGTCCCTATATTTAATTCAGGGTGAATTCAATAAAAATGCCCATAATGTAGAGTGATAAAATTTATAATACCCAGTTAAATTGTTATTCATAAACAGAATTTTAACTCACTTTAACTGTATTAATTTTATTGTAAATTTCCAAGTTTCCTGTTATTAACATTAGTTTTGTTGTTATCTATTAATATTATAATTTTGTGTTATACAAGGGTAACTCTGAATTTTTTTTAAATACAATACATGCATTACACAAAATGTTTCGGGAGAAAGGGAAGTATTATAAAACTATTTCTAGACCTATGAAGGTCTAAAAATAAAATATTCCTATAAACATGAGTAAAAATTTCTTAGTCTTCAACCAGCGGGGTGTTAAAGTTTTCGAAAAATTATTTTTTTTACCGTTTCATGTTTCGTTAACATCTTCTAAGAAAAATATCATTTTATCAAATTTGCATTACGTTTATTAATCAAAATTTACTCAAAGCTTTGCTGTGTCACTTTGGCCACCTTTGCCAGGAAAAGAAAATTTATGCGTCAATTTAAGATATCCCATGCATTAAAAGTTTCGAAAATGCCTACCAGCATTTTTGAAGGAAATTAAATTTCGTATCTAAGTCCGTATGAGAAAGTTCATTTTTCCAGGGCCGAACCATTATTTGATTGAATTATGTCATTTAGGCCCCACAACTCCATCAGTGAACTCGGTCACTAATGACGTGTATCAAATTTGGTTAAATTACCTCCACTGGTTCGAGAAAATTTTTTTAAAATACTCTAGTTTTTTGAAAACTTTAACAGTTTATATAAAAAAATAAATCGATCATTTTCCCCCATGTTTATATGAACTTTTTGGCTATTTTTTGATCTTTCATAATATGTTCTTAAAGTATTTCCATTTCCTTCCGAAATACTCTGTATAATAGATATTTCCTTAAATCGTTTGGAAAATTTGCGATCACTTAAATGCTTTGTTAGATTGAAAAACAGTTAGAAGTCACAAATAGAGAAGTATCTATTATTATTTACGTACAAATAATACTCTATCGCACCCTTTGATAATGATTATTATTGTAATTGGATTAATTTGATGAATGACAAAAATTTCAGGTAATGAACTAGTTTGTTTTCTCGGGTGTCACACACATATGGGTAATAAATGTTTCAACTGATAAATACATATAAGTGATTTGTGTATGAAACACTCTGTATGTAATTTGTCACTTTAACCCTTGAACATTGTTGAAATCTTATCTGATGTAGGGACATTGTGATAATATATGAACGAATGGTATTTTATAGGACAAATGTGATTTTTCTTTCAGGCGAATCTGACTAGGACCATTTACGTTCCATTTCCTAGATTTGCCTCGTGTATTAACCGGCAAGCTTTCCATTACCAAGAATAGTAAAGTTTAATTGCATTTGATATGCTGTTAAGCATTCCGAACTAAACGGAAATGTCCGGCATTGAATTTTCGATCAATTACTGGAAGAATTAACCGTAAACATTTAAAACAACTTTTTACACCTAGAAAAGTGAGTCGCTTTCGTTCATTAATCAATAAATGCTCCATTAAATATAATATTGACATCGGTAATTCAATCATATGGCGTGTCGATGTAATAAAATTCAGATAATTAAGCCTAATAATCATTAAGTTTCACATAAAAAAAACGATGCCTTTCAACTAATATTTCAAATTTTTCTACACAAAAATACTAAATTCGTACTCGCAGATCAGTTTGCCCATACGAATATATTACTATATTATTATAAATAATTCATTAAAACAAACTTTAAGAATTTTAACAATTCTTGTAACGTACAATAACAGAAAAAAAGGACGCTTCCAAGCGCAAAAAAACTTTGACAAAACTTTGAGGGCTCATAAAACTTTTGCGAAACTTATATAATTTTTCTAATGAAAAAATATTTGAATATTCAACACTTAAGAATAATTTAATTTTTTTTATAAATAATGAAATACATACCAAAACGAACTGATTTGAACTAAAGTAGTTTTGAAGGATCGTCATGCTGTGAGCGGTGAAACGTTGGCAAGTCTGGATGGGGTGGCACTTCACAAGCAAACTGAGGTGATCCAGCAAACGGCTCGTAGCCAGAGCTGAAATTCTGCTAGGAAGATCCTGCGCTTTCCTGATAGGATCCTGATTTGTAATTTCAAAAATTCAAACACCCATAAACAATGACGGAAATATATTTTCTCATATTTGCCGACCAATCAAATTGCATTAATTTTGCAACACGTGCCTCACGTCTCGGTCCCCGTTGTCAAGCGTGTTTTTTTTTGTTAATGTTTCTACATTTGTCATAAAAATATTGTGTTCCAGAAAAAAAATCATTGGTAACAAAAAAAAACAAGAATGTACAATTTTGTATTTAGGGGGAGTCTTTTCGTGATCAATATGTCTAACAACGTGCGTGAAAGCTTTGTGGTAAATGCTATTCATCCTGCCAAACTTGACAATATTTAGGCACACAATATCATTGACATTGTCCTATTTTTTTGGCTGGTGGTAAATATATGGAAACCGAAAGTATGATGAGGCAGTAAAATTGCCGATTCACCATGGAAATAAATATTTTCACATTGCAAAGTGACCTTAATAAAAATGCTACTTTATACAGAGTGTTTTCAGCTTATAATACTTCCTTTTGAATAACACTAGCTAAACGATTAATAATGTTAGAAGGCTGATTTCCACATGAAAAGAAATATACATTTTTATTTGAAATGAAGTGCAAATATGAGGTGCACAATAACACGTGAAAATTCGCTTCAACCATTTCCGTTGCATTCTTGTCACATAATATTCGTGCCATTTCTTTTCCAGGAAAAGGTTGTGAATTATTTGTTCTTTTTTCTGTTTAAATATGAATAAATCAATATACAGGATGTTCTTTTTAATACTGCACGTTTCGAAACTAAAGATATATTAGTTTGGAACTGTACTAAAACTCTGGAAAAGATGAATAAAACGTCACGTTTCTTATTATTATTCCCTGATATATCACTTCACTGGAAAAACATCCAGGTGAAAAGCGAGGGTGAGGTAAAGTTGCCTTTTGACTTCCAAAACGAAATTCTGTAAATGAGCTCCGGAATATCCTACTTTAAAGAGAATTAGTCTGGGATCCTCTTTAACAGGAACTGACAAAGTCAGGAGAAAGCACCCATCTTTATGTTGTTACAATATTATTAAACCCGTACAGGCCGCACTAATGGACTTCTCCAGTTTAAAAATTTATAATTTTCAGTCAAGGAGATTTATCTCAACAACTTTCTACGTACCCACTATGATATATATTTTTTAAAAGAATTCTTAACAGGTCCAACTTCGTCGCAATTTTTAAAAGTGTTTAAATACTTATCAGAACCAAACGGTCCATAATAATATTCTAGCAATTTCACTTCCATTTGACATTTCCTCATGAAAGAGCACATTTTTAAATTAACTGGTATCTTTAATTGCTCATCCGAGAATTGAATTTTTCTCCATTCTTTCAAAAGAACATTAAATCATTATTTAAAAAGATTTTTATAAAAAAAACAATGTTACATTTCAGTTAATTTTTAGCAGCACTTTCCAGTCATCTTTTGTCTTTTTAGAATTTAGTTTCTAAATTTTCCTACAATAGTTCTTGAACAGTTGTTTAGTAATATTATTGGTCAATAGGTAACTTGAAATCAACGTAATAAATATTTACGAAGAGGCCTATTGAATATCTTTTAAAGATCCATTGGTTTTAATTTAATTTTGAAAAAAACAAATAAAAAAATTAAATAAGTCATGGTTTACCTAGATATTGACATTTTCTAAGAGAAAATGTTCATTTTTGCTTTCTTTTGGGCCCGGTCCACATGTAATATTTTGCCATCAGTTTTTCATGGCCCCAATTTTCTTGATTTATACTATATAAATCGAGAAAATTGGGGCCATCCTATAGGTATCAAATCAATTCTTCAAATAAATCATTTTGTCTTTGTTATAAATATTAGGTACAACTTTTACGATTTTGTCATGTCACATCTGCACAGCAAGGAAGCAAGTGAGCGAGAATACTAGAACTCATTAGAACAGACGTTAAATAATCAAAATTGTACTTCCCTGAGAAATTCCCATTGAATATGTAATAAAATTTGCAGGAATTTCATTAAAAATAAAAATTTAAAACAAATTTGCCTCCACCATATTCTCAAGTTTTTTAAGTGCTTTTCTGGCAGTTAACTGTTTTGGAGATTTAATTTAAAGTTGTGCCCAACTAATTTCGCCAACAATAGTGAACATTGCCTCAAACTCGCTGAACAGTTCTTTGAAGTTCTAAAGCTAATTGTATATATATTTATAACCATATTACATTAATTTACATTGACGATAAGACATATTATTAAGAAACTTGACAAAATGGTGAAGGAATGTTCACGTTTTTTTACTGTTTAAATTTGCGAGGTGCTATTATATGTATATTGAACAGTATACGTCAGGGAAAACACAATTTTTGTGATTCAAAATTTTTCGACCAGAATTTTCTATGTTTTGTGAAATTTGGTTATACTTTTACTGAAAAACACTGCTGAGAAACTATTATACGTTGTTATTACTAATAGGTTGGTTGACATCTGGGATGGCAGTTAATTTTATCTTAATATCTCCGAAACATTAAACAATTTACAATGAATCAACTGATAAAGTTATGAACAATATATTTTTCAAATTTTACTCTACTGGAATTTCTTCATTTACTTCTGCCCTCCTAGTATCAAATCTCAGATTTTCCAATATTTCTAACAAAAACTATTTAAATTTGGACATTGTAATAGGTAGCGCAGAATTTTGACGAATTATCACGCAAGTATGCCACTCTCATTCACTTCTGTGTTCCTGATATAAAATTCCAAATTTTCCATGTATCTCAAATTGTTATATAATAAATTCCTTTGATAAAACCATCTATCGGGCTATTCTGGTATTTTTCTTAAAAGAAATGAAGAAAACTTTTTGTTGAATTGCACTGTTCAGAACAGTTCAGAATCTAATCAACATTGTATTAGAAAAGTTAATTCTCAGAACTATTCTTTGATTTGTATTTTATAGATAATATCTGTCCCTATACAAAATAAGCATTAAAAAACACAAGACTTACCTTGGAAATTTGCATAAACCCAAGTCTGTTCCCGTCTGTTGGAAGTACATATATGGTTTCATTGCCTTGTTTAATAAAAAGTATAACCAAACCATATAAAATGCTTGTTAAAGGTCTTAAAACTGATAACAGGCAATTTTCAGCAGAATAAAACTGTTTTTGACTAAAACACTGTGTGTCCTTCGCCATTTTATCAGTTCCTTGAGTACTGGACATTCGATTTCTGATCTAATTTAAGTCGTTAATGACCGAACTAACTTTTTTAAAATAGAAACACGGAAACAAGTTAGTACACGATAAAACCGATGGCAAAACAAATGTTTGCAAGTTGAATCAACGTGCAATTAACCTAATAATCGGGGTAAAATTAAGAACTGTCATGGATCAGAAAAGTCGTGGGCCTATTATTGACAGGATCTACTATTGACAGTTACCAACTTCTTTTCGACTTAAGCTGCTTTCGTTTGCTCCTATGATTGTCAATCTTGATCCAAATAGTTCAATTTCATTGGTGGATTTTAAAAATTCTGTATTTTGATTGGTTGAGAATAGATCATGATTAGGAATCATGAAGCAAACGAAAGCAGCTTTAAATGAGTTTAATTATCTGGGAAGTCGTTTTCGATCCCGTGGACATTATTGGGTTAATTGCTGGAAGTTTTCATTGGTCGACATATGTAAACGCAACAAGTGATGGATTGAAGATCTATCTTCGTTACCATGTAAACGATAAGTATCGGGTATTCGGAAAAATTCCTTATCAAGTAGGTTTTGGATTAATTTTTAAACAGAGATCGTATGTCGATTCTTATTACAAACTTTAAAATAAAATGTCAAATATAAAAAAAATTTGAAATTATGAAATATTTGACATTTATTTTGAAGCTTTTAGTAAGAACCAACATACAATCTCCGTTTACAAATTGATCCAAAACCTACTTGATAAAAGAATTTTTCCAAATACCCGATATACAGACTTGAATCTATGGTTGCCTGGGGTATAAGGGACATCAACACAAAGACCATGAAGGAATTTTGTAAAGGAGTTGTATTATTAGTGCAAGTAATTCGTTATAACAAATACCCTAATGGAAAACGAAAAATGCTCTACATTTTCTTACATAGAGTATAACGTACATTTATTAATTTAAAGCATCCACGTCCCACATTTTATATTAGTACAAGGTATATTAGTAACAAATTATAAATTCACCCAAAATAATGCAATAAACAATTCGGTAATATTAAATCCTACTTTTGTGTGTAAAATCAGTCCTCGAATTGATACATTTTAGCCCTTTTAAATTAAATTGCGAATTAAGAACGAGCTAATCTTAATAATGGTAATATAAGTGTAACTATACACAACATAAATACAACAATGATTTTAAATATATACAAAAAATCGTAATATTTACAAAATACAAACATAAATAATACATTGATATTGTTCATAAATAATTTAAACGCCTTTTGTTTATATTAGCTGAATCGAGAAATTTACAAGTTACCATAGTAAATATTCATATTGAAAAAGTATAACTAAAATTAAACTAATTATAATTATTTACTTCAACTAACTAAACAATTATCGGTATTTCCGAAAGTTTGATCTTTATACGCAACTAAATTTGATCCCATCTTCACTAGAATAGCAATTGTGGCAGTGCAATTTTTGATTCCTTACTCTCACATCAGTCCCAATACGGCCGTCTCCAAGCTGTATGTGGCAAACGCAACATTTAAAACATTCCATATGATAGAAAAGGCAAAGGCTCTCGATTATCATTGCGGCACCTCGTCCTAGAAACAATAAAAAATTAGTAAAACCACATATTTCTTGTCTTTTTTATAAATAATACCTAATTCGTTGTTGCAGGATGAGCATTTTTTCTTGCCGCTCACGCTTAACATCCGATCTTGAAAATTATTATCGATAGCTGGAGGTGAAAAAGGCACTGAAGGCATGGCATGATTGATAGTTTGAGGATGGTTCACGTAAATTGGCGAGTGGTCATTGTTTAAATGCTGTTCATTTCTGAAATAATTTCGCTACTATACTTCAATATTTACTTAAGAGAGTAAAATAAATATGAATGAAAAATTACATCATACTTGATTTTAAGATACCTTTTTACTGTACACAACGAGAAATATTTAACTAAGGAGGATGGATTTTATTAAATGGAATTTCTTTATTTTGACAATGTGGTGTGCCTACTTAACCGATCTATCAGATAGGTTGAATTTTAAAAAGGCCACATATGTAATTAAAGATTCGAAAGACAAGCTCTCCGACTGGTAATTAATAAAGGAATAATAAGAAAACATTTTTAAAATATTTTTACCTTAATGTTGATTGATGGTTCCTTTCATTTAAACTCTGTCTATTTTGCACTCTTTGGGTTATGGTCTCTATAACAGAATCAGGAAGAGGCTTTTCTTGTTTCCCCGAAGTTTTCCAATTGGATTTTGATTGATCAGCCAATCTTCGCCGTTCGGCTTCTTGAATAACCCAGTGTTGATTACAATTTTGCCTTTCGGCAGTCGGTATAGGAGCGATCCAACTATTAGTATGTCGATTTCTAGGAATTGCACTCAAAGCTTTCAAACTAGGCTTCGTTAAGATTCTAGGCTTAGCACTGGGAAAAGGCCTCAGAGGTTTGGTACTAGGTTTAATAGGTTGCCTATCCATAGGCGGAACGAAAGCTGATCTTTTTGCTTCGTGTTGCAATTCTGGCATTGACTTTCTATGATCGATAACTAAAAGATTATTACTGAAACCTGTTTCTTCCAAATAAGAATTTCGATAAGTGTATATTGCAGGGGTAGAGTGTCCTATATACTGCATTTGTTTATCGTAAACCGATTTGGGAAATTCCATATTGACGTCCTGAAGATTTGGCAATGACTTTCGATAATCGATATTAGCGTAATTCGCATAAATATCATCACAAATATTATCTAATGAGTGTCTATTGGCTAGTCGAGCTCTGTTTCGGTTTTCACGAAACAACATATTATCACGTTGTCTTTCTAATTCTTCTTGTTCTAACTGGCGAAGCTCGCGTTCCACTTTTAGTACTTCCGAATCCTGATCGTCGATGTAATGATTCGATTGCTAAAAACAAATTATTTACTTACAATATTGACAAAAAATAATGTATACTCACTTCAGGAAAATATGGATTATTAAACTGGTCGCTCCCTAGTGTGGGTTCAAAACTAGACCGCTTAGGAGATTGCATGTTACTGCAATTAACATTTAACGCGCAGTTAATATTGTTTTTAAATTTCTCTTCTTGTTCTACCATTTCTATTATTTCTCGTTCTTTTTTGTTAAGTCGTCTTCCTCCGATGACACACTGTTGGTTTGCTTAAAACATATTAAATAAGTTTATATACTGTTGGTTTTTTTGCAGTAATACTTACTTCGCTATCTTGTCGTTCATGACTTGGAATGCTACTACACCAGGTATCACTGGACAGCCGTCCCCTGTCAATGTCTAAGCCCGAATCTTGACTTTCCACTTTGCTTAAAAAGCCAACACGTCCTTCGTCGTGGATTTTTTTGTAAAGAGACTTTTTCAATTTCTGTTCCTTCTGAAGAAACGCTCTAATATCCGGAGGTTCTTCGATCATTCGTTCAGGATCCAAGAGTTCAATATCCGTATCCTCAAGGCCTAAGAAACTAGACCTTTTGCTATGAATTTCTTTAAGTATCCTCTTGGTAGAATTCATTCTTTTAACGGGTTTTGTAGGAGAATCCTCTCGTTCGAATGGTAGTGGAGGAGGTCTGGATTTGGGAGGTTCCAATTTTGTTGACGGTAAAGAAAATACGGCAGAAGCAAAATTTTCGGGAAGCGATTCATTTGGAAAAGTTACTTTTTGAGTTTCTATCTGTAAATTGTTTTGTTTTTTCTTCCACACTTCGATGACGATCTATAATTTCTTCTGTTGCGTCGTTAATTAAAGACGCTAAAAATTCTTTTGTAAATTCTACGATTTCCTCTCTAGTGAAACCTTTTAAGTTATCTTCAAGAACGCCATTAGTTTTATCAGTAAGTACTGGCTCGTCATTTATTTTATTTAACTTTTCTTCTTCGGTTTTCTTCAATTTTTCTATACAATTAGGAATGGTGTTTAAAATAGCATCGTTATCTGTATCAATCGGTTCATCGGCTTGACTAACCGAACATGAAACATCTGCAGTGTGAATTCCACTATCTTCTCTATCAGAGAAAATCCCTAACAATTCATTAGAAGAAGTTGAAGGGGGATAATTGGAATTTGAAGGGCAATAATCAAAATTCTCGTCCACTAATTTGGCATTACTTATCAAATCGCTATTGAAATAAATTCCCGTTTCGACATTCGCTGATCTGTCTTCCTCCCAAGTGGCTTGTGGTTCCCGATTGGTCTTCTCTAATAAACTGCTTATCTTAACTGGCTTAGGGGGTTCCAGTATTTTTGTTTCAGGTTTATTGAAGTTTGCCATACGTTCTTTTATGGATAATTGTATTTCGTTGGTTTCTATTTTTGAAACTGATTGATCTGTACCGGATTCTAAACTTTTCAATCGATCTTTTAAACTTTTCGCGTTTGCGAAGTCTTCGGACAATCGTCTCGAACTCATTTCCGAACGTGGGGTTATTTCACCTGACTTGGACGCTTCGAATAAACCTTTTCTTTTAGAAATTTCACCTTTAGGAAGTACCGTTTGAGCTTCAGAAAATTCTTTCGACTTATTTACCTCCTTCTTGGTGAAAATCGATTCGTCTACTTTAATTTTATTTTGAATTCTAGATCTATAATCTTGTATAGCGCCTTCATACGTATATTGCTTAGCATTGTTGTCGATCTCTGGAAATCTTTGGTTAAAGAGTGAGGATTTTGGTGGGACTGCTGGTTTTGCATTCAATTTGTTAGTGGGTGATTTTTTAAGTTCCTGCCCACATTGATCATGACTTGATTTGATTACTGCGTCTTTAGAAGTTACATTTATTATGTTTTCATCTTCTTTCTCACCCACTGTACTAGAAGTTTCATCTGTATCAGCATCTTTGCTGCTATTTATTTTAGAGCTACTGCTCCCGATCCCGTAATCGCTCAGATCGTTCGAATCGTCATCATTGTAGATCGGAATTGACACTTTCGGTCTACCTTTTTGGCTCCTGCAACAAGATAGTTTTTTTTTATTTAAACAAAGGTTTACTTTGTAAACCCATTAAGTTTGTTCGACTTACGATGTAAAACAACTACGCTAATGTAGAGCAGCTTTAAAGAATGATCTCTTGACCGGGTAAAGGTATTACGTACTATTTGTTTTGTTTCAACATTTACCCGTGATTTTTTTTTTAATTAAGCTCTCCTCATTCATTAAAATTGCAACAAATATGCAATATACAAGTAAGGATTAAATTCAAAAGAACTTCGTAATAGGTTACTGCAACGCAAGAGAATCAATAAAAAAATTTGGTTGAATTTAAGACAGAATATTTTCAAAACTTCTTTTTATAAAATACAAAATATTCAATTTTCATAAAAACTTGATATTATTTTGTTATTCTATGTGTTATATTCATTATTAAAAATGTATTATTGACAATTTTTATCAAAATTAACATCATTTTTTTGTAAATAGAAAGTAAAATATTTAGTCAGTTACAACATTTTTCAATTAATTATGAAATTCCACGAAAAATCAGTTCCTAATCACTTGAGTTATTTAATGTACTTAATCTGCGAGCTTTACTTAAACGACACTTTTAGAATGTTCTCACATTTAAAACACCTGGCTTTTAGATTTTAAGTTAAGAGTTAAGAGTTTAAGCGCGAACAATTATCTATAATAAGGATTAATTAGATTTTCAAAGCTTTAATGACATTAAATCCTCTTACCTTTCTTCTAACATCTCACTAAAAGTCTTACTTTTCCTTTTGCTTTTTTCCAATTCCTCTTGCTCTGTTAATTTTTTCACTTCAACAACTCTCTCAATAATATGTTCCTGTCTTTTTCTGCGGCAACTTTTCCAGTTGTCTAAATTCTAAATAAAATGTACATAGGGATCAGTTTAGTAGATAAAAATAAAAATAATCCACACAGCTGTTGTGTGGCAACAGATGTTTTGCTCACTCAACTCAGCCTTAATAAATTTAAATAATATTGATTTGCAACATTTTAATACTGTAAACACTAACGTTGCTCACCTGTTGCCATTCTTCCGTTTCATCTCGGATTTCCTTCCGTTCCTTTTTAATGTCCTCAACTTTTTTAATCTGTTCCTGGGCCTTTTTGAATAATGGCGGCGGAGCAACTTTTACAAACTGCATTGGATTCGTTGCGGGTTTCGGGGGTGGAGGGCGTGTGACTCGACATTTTGTTGGGATGTACTCGGTGTTCTAATAAGTAACAACATAAATCACTCTATGAATGTTTGCTCTCTTAGATTTATTAACCGAAATCATTTGACGATAACATATGATATTGATTTATTACAGTTATAGATAACATAGATTTAATTATTTTCCCAGAGAAAAAAATATTACAAAAGAAGAACCGCTAGACTAGTAACATGCAATGCTTGATTCCCAAGTTGCTTTTATAACTTTTTCTGGGTGTTTAAATTGTATTTGGCAAGGCAATAGTAATTACGGTAGCATCCGGCTGCTGTTAAGAGAAATATCTGATCTAAGAATGTCTTCATGTCTGTTGTAATTTGCTAAGTCTTGTATACATACAGGATATGAAAAACGTTCACATTTTGTAATTGTTTTTTTTTAATTCTGTGGTTTTTCTTTGTTCCTGATTCGCCGAACTAGCAAGAAAAAAAGAATTAAGACAACCTACATTTTTGGTTTGTCAACTCTATGTGTAAACGTTTATCGACACCTACACCTCGTTCGTTTCCCTTTTAAAGTAATATTGAAGAAGATAAACATAAACTCTTCTTTAAACACCCCTGACCGAGGCTGTAATTATCAAACGAGTTTTCTTCTTTAACAATAGTCGTTTTGCTTTTCGGACAAGGGATAGTATAACTCAAGATTTTACTGTGACAAACTTTTCATTTTTAAATATTACATATACTATTTTTCGAATATTTTTAAGGACAACCATCATTTATCCAAATTTTATAAATACACCTCGAACGAACCATAATGAAAAATTCACACCTAATTATGTTGCCTATTGAATTTGTACAAGGTGATTCGGTCTTTTTTGTTTGATTTATTAATTATAGATGTTTGTTGTTGTCTTTCTGTCAAATATAATGTGTTTAAATATTAACTGAGTAAAAATTAAGAAAAAAATAATCAAAACAACCTACTATTTTACTCCAATGCAACAGGTATAAAATCCTTCCTTTTCCAACCTTCTGTTGCTGACAAGAAAATAAAGTAGATGAAGTGATTAACACGTTCAGTGCCAAATAAGTTAAAAGTACCCATGAGTCAATCTTTTATGTTTAATAAAAAATGTGCATATTGGGGCTTTTCTATGTATAAACAATAATTAGTTATTTGCAAACTTTTTTTATTTTGTAGTTTCAACTGTCAATGATATTAAGATCTGGCTACTACCATAAACTGGTTAGTTTATTCTTTTAATAAAATTATTTTGCATGTTTGCTATAATAGTAAGTTGTAATTTTTGTTAAAATATTTGTTAAATAAAGATTTCAGTTTAACCAATGATAAAAAATATCTTCTAAGCAAATTATGTCAAGTCACATAAATAAAAAAACCTCAATACTTACAAAAAATACACTGTCAAGAACAAAGGTGAAANCTGTCAAGACAAAGGTGAAATAAAATTACAGGTAACTTGTGAAAATCACATTATTAAATCAAATTCCATTCTTATTCAGAAATATGCCTCAAAAAATCTTCAAACACCATTTTTCCTTTATTTTCTAAACGCTATCTTCAAACTTACATAATGTGATTTAATATAGTTTGCTTCTGAGGTACAGATATGTACATGGAGATGTTATATTAAGGTCTTCATTATTTATTTGTTTCTCAAAAATCTACTATTTTTTTCCTAAATAATAGTTTCTTCAACTATTTAGTGCTATTAAGGTTTTTAGGATTCTTTTTTATCAAAATTGTCAATGGCCTTTTGTGCTACAAAACTACAATTTTGTTCTCATTAGTTCACATGTTTCCTTATTTCTGTAAAAGCCAGTTTACATAAATTATTGCAAAAGTCAATCTAGCAATATGTATCTCTTCACCAATCATGGAACTTGACTGATACTTGCTTGCCTTTAAATTGCTTTCAGCTAGTTAAATTTTCTGATTAACCTCTTTTCTAAATCACACAGCATATAAAAATTGTTAAAAAACTAAGGTCACCGAAAAAATTATCCCTTCTAACTGTCAAGTGTTGACAAAATTATACGTATTGCTCTTTTTTTAGTAATATAGTTACATGTTCATTTTTTGCCCCGATAATAGCTATAATAGATGCGGTACTTTTATTGTGTTAACAACATAATAAAGGTGGGTCTGTTGATTTTTAATTTAAATCAAATTCCAGAGATTCGATCCGTTTCATTGTCAGAGTCAATTTCGCGCACTTTGTTGTATACCATAATAAACGTACTATACAGCTTTCAAGGCTTTTGAATAAAATTGGACTTATGTAAACTCCAACCCATGTGAATTAACATACACGCGCATAGAAAAATGTCAATGATACAGAGTGGCGCTAGTAAAATGTTCCTTTCTAAAGAAATAGAAAGAAAAATGATAACTAAATAGTTATAGATTAACTAAAACTAAAAACTAACTAAAAAGAGTTGTCAAAAATAAAAACTTCATCTTTCTATACCTTTTTGCAATATGTAACTAAATATGGAAAATTAATCATCAGAAAAGAAATTTTAGCTTTATGGGCTTAACTTGAGTCTTTTTTCTTGTATCTCTTAATAAAATTACCATAATTTCTTTTTATAATGGCTGTCAACTGTTCAAATTTCAATGCTATGTTTCAGTTACAAATAAATTTTCGTACAATAATTGTTTGCGATTTTAAAAGTGGTTTACCTTAGAAGCAGTGTCTGGAAAAGTTATATATAAGTTGTAGTTCTAGTATTTGAACATAGTCGAAATTAGTTAAAATCAAAAAAAGTTACTGGCCGTCGACAGTCGTTCCCAATGAAAATGTCGAAACTCTACGATGTTTTCTATAGGAAGATTGACTGATGGTTGAATAAATTTTGTACGAAAAATTACATATGTACGTGTTTACAAGTTCATTTCTCAATGGGTAGCCAAATCACTCTGTGAGCAGCAAAAACACCTTCGCATTAAATAGTGAAATTGGTAGTAAATCAAAACGAATCTTTGACATCATAACAGAAGATGAATCGTAGATTTATCAATTTGATCTAGAACTGAATCATACTTATTCAAAGATTAAAAGTCAAATTGATTGAACAACTTCTATTCGGTCTCTCCTGGTTTCAGAGAAATTAGGGGCATATATTTTTCAGTTTTAAAGAAATCATATTGAAGAACATAGCTGAGATAATGCCAAAACAGGTGTACTATGAAGCTTATTAAAATTCCACAAATCTGGCGAAAGAATATTTTTAAACTGTTCTCGTATTTTCTCTGCAAATTATTGAATATAAGAGATAGCAAAGAAGGTAACATCCTGTATAGCGGCCTTATGTGGTTACTCACAATTAAGGTTGTAATTAAATCGATGCTGTTATGACTATAATTTCGAACTGCGCTCCCCGTTTTCTGTAAATAATAAATAAATACACCCAATGATTAAAACCATTGCGGTATACCAGGAGCTGCTCCGACGTTCGATTAATGATACAATAGGATTATCTTAAATGCATAATAGTTATGGTATGGTTGACGCCCAGAATCGTTATTTTAGTTGAATATGTTATGTAACAGAATATAAATTAAGAAGTTATTTAACATTTACGAACGATCTATTACGATAGAGTGGTTAAAACGTGCGCGTACCTGCTAGAAAACCAACGATAAGTATTTTTAAACTGAATTGCTTAAATAGATAATTCATAATGTATCTTATTCGAAATAGCCTTGTAAACGTGTGCTGTGTTTCTTAAACCTACGTTAAAAATTAATCGAAAATTAAAAATTGCGCGCCACTGACGTCTATGATCAATTAAAATTGATTATGATCATCAGTTGAATGCTTCACCAAAATGCAATTTTTTTCATTTTTTGCCTTTTAGAACACAATTTAACACTAGGAACTCGATGTAACTTAAAAAAAATCGAGTTGATTTAGATCTTTGTTGCTCGCACATACATTAATTTAAAATTAAAATTAAATATAAAATTTATTGCAGAAAATCGCATAAGGTAAGTGAGTCATTCGCTATCATTTATTTGTCTTGTAATGCACTAAGAAATGTGGCGCTACAAAACAACTTTTTGCAAATTGAGTCATGGACTAACATTGTATGGTTTTAGTACCACTTTAAATATTTTCGCGCTTCCAAAAATAAAATAAAAGTAATTTATTCTCACCGTTTGCGCCTCACTCACTCACATACCTATATTGCATACGAAGACGAAAACTCATTATATTAATTGAATAGAAACGAAGGAGGACTGTTCTTTATTTTTCCATTTAAAAAATAAAATACAGAGTGGCTCACCAAAAATTTACCATCCATAAGTTCGTAACTCCATCCCTCTCAGGGATGACTTTCAATTCTGAACTCTTAAATGGAATGGGGTCATTCTAAAGGATTTTAAGTTATTTTTTTTAAAGTACATCTAGTATTTTCAATTCAGATGAGTTGTTTACTACGAAGAATAACGTCAGAAAGTTCGAAATAGCAAGTCTACCTATTAGAGATTTTAGCTTACTAAATGTTGAAAATATCCACCACTAACCTTTATATACTAGAGCAAAAGCATTTTTTAAAATGATTTCCGATATTCTGTGACATTGTCGGCCTAATTTGATTGCATTCATTAATGATTCGTCGTTGCAGAACTTGTACTAATTCGGGCTGTGTTGTATAGATTTTTGTCTTCAGATGTCTCCACAAGAAAAAGTCCAGTGATAATAAATATAGAGAATGTGGAGGCCACTTCATGTGCTCCGATCTTTCATTCCATCGTTCAGGATGAATGTCATTTAAAAATTTCTTTACGGGCAGCGTGTAATGTGGAGAAGCATCATTATGTTGGAGGATTAGATGAACTTCATAGTAACGGTCGACCTTTTCGATTATATCTGTCAAAGCGGACGCTATGACGTTATTCGTGGTAAACAACTTTACTAAATTTAAAAAACTAGGTACCGTTGAAAACGAGAATTTAACGCTCTTGAAAATGACATTTCAAGGCTGAAAGTCATTTTCGGTTGGAGGTTGGAGCTACGGGATTAAAAAGACCAAAGGGACGTTCCCTCTTCAAAATAAAATCGGTAAGTCTAAGCGTATTATCATTTCTTCACCTAAGTACATTTACACCCTGTATGTAACTCATTTTGCATATAAAATACATACTACATAAGTATACACATATTTCAACTCGTTGAACATCGATAAATCAATGATAGATAGTCAATAAAAACAATTTGCTTACCCGTCTTTCGGTCTCTTTTTCATTATTGTGATTGTCCATTGTGATTTATTCAGCATTTCATGATCATTGTTTTCATTTCTGCAATGAAAGAAAGAAAAAGCACATTAAACTGGTTAATTTGCCATTGGTTTTCGGTCGTGACATAATATGACACACTAATTAAATCTAAACTCTCTCGAAATGGGTACTTTCACTAGGAAAATATAAAAACAAAACCTCAAAACACTTGGTGAATCGCATTAAAAATGTGAAAACAGCATAACAAATTATTTCCGATAAGTTTTCTGTATAAAACCAAAAGCGATTCAAAATTTAGGAAATTATTATCTATTGTCGGCTTCTTAAAAAATTGTCAGTAAAAATATGTACATACAGTATTATTATATTGAGCTCTGAAGTAAAGCTTCATTACTCATTTTTTGAAAGCCTATTAGTAATTTAAATTGAACAACCCTCGTACATACATATAGTTCTTGTCTTGCTAAATCTAATCGTAATTTTCCTTTTCTGAAGGTAATAACGCTTTTATTACGATTAGATAAAACTGTTATTTACAACGCCTAATATACAAGGTGGTCTAGAATTAAAGGTAAATATGTTACCAGGAGATAGAGTATCTTACCATAATTTGAAATCACCTTCAATAGGAGGAGGTTTGTTATTCTTGATTTACAGGCAAAATATAGGGCGTGCTACATTTTTAAAACTGATAAATCGAAACTTTTAACCTATGAAGTATAAGTCATTTAATTGTATATACATATGTATGTACTTTCTGTTGTACCATACACCATTAGATACCATTAAAAAAAAATCTTATTTGTATTTATTTAAATTTGAACACTTTGTATATTATTTATTTCAAAATCTTACGTATCTTTCGACAAAGCGTAAAAAGTTGTCCAAACTATTATAATAGTTTCATAATTCTCACACCTACCATTTTATTCTAATAACAAGTCGTTTAAAAAAAATTTAATAAAATGAAAACTATGAGAGAAGAATTTGTACCAAGGTCATTTTTTTCATTTTTCCCATCGTGTACAAATACATATAATGGTGATTTCGAATCATAGCAAGTAGGTACTTTATCTCCTGATAGCGTATGTACGTTTAACTTTAAATC